>CM035427.1:42620258-42887758 GCA_020310875.1 Ceratopteris richardii
GAAATTATCCTGATTAAGCTTTGTATAGGATTCACTAGTTGTTAGTCATCGTTTAGAGAAATTATATCATTTTATAGCATTGTAATCATCCATTATTATCATTAGGATTAATTCAAATTCTAATTTGCATTATCATTCTTGTCAATGTTATCTGAACTCGTTAATTTCAATTTCTCATGATTATTGTCGGAATAGATTTTTTTCAATTATCCACTCCAAATTTCCTAGATTTACGAGTAATTTAGAATTTCTTTTACCTTAGACGAAAGAAAATATACCTAAAACACCTACGATTGTCTCATACACCCTGCGTGTGCCGAGGGATTTAGTGGCTGACTGATCCACCAGCCTTATGTCCGCAACTTCCCGACATCTTGGTGAACCCGACGTGAAGGAGCGGCATAGCAGCTCAGGGAGATCTGATATTTGGGACATAGTTTTGAGTGGTCAAAAAAATAGAGCTTTCATCATGGACCCTTATCTCATAGAAAAAAGAGTATGGAAATTGATTGATGACCTCAAAATAGAGAAGAAAGAGTTTGGTGGTAAAGATGTTACTAGGTATATCAAGGAGTATGAACATTTAGCGTATCAATATGGCATACCTAGGGATAGTTGGGTTTCCACCTTTAGGCGTATATCAAATGGAGATACCCGAGATAGAATAAGCCTTAGGTTGGGCTCGTCCACTATACCTTGGGATATTTTTAAGACCCAATTGCGGTAAGAATTCTTTTTCGAGGATTCAACAAAAAGAAATCATGAAACGTTTCAAGCTTGGGTAAATACATCTAAACCAAAAGAGAACTTAATTGAGAGTTTTCAAGAGTTTGAAGAACAGATTAGTGACTTACCTGAGCAAGAACAAACTTATCTAGAGCCTTATAAAGTTATAGATTTTTTAACTCTCCTTGATTACTCAATTCGAAAAGACCTAGAGCCTCTTTTAGAAGAACATAATACCTCAAATGGCCTGACCAGTGATTGGACATATGTCCAAAAGCAAGTTCATCGACTTGCTCTTAGATATGAACACCAAAACCTCAAATATTTTCCTCTTTCTAAAAGCAACGATTTAGATTGTACTTATCAAAAGATAAATGAAGAAAACAAATTTGAAATTACAAACAATGAATTAGATGATGCTACACCAACGATGAATGATGAAAACCAAATTATAATTACAGAACACAAAACATTGAACAAACATGCATGTGAACATGAGAAACCTTTGTTTGATTCTTCTAAAAGTCTCCCCAAATTAATCATTGAAGAAGTGAGTGATGTAAGTGGTAAAGAAATCCCACTCATCACAATAGCTTCTCCTAAAATTATTACTCACATTGATTCTTCATATAAGGAAGAACAATATGAGAAAATTATAAACAATGATATTTATACATTTGAAAAATATGAATTGAAGGGTTTCAATATAAATGAACACTTGTTTTGCCTTAATGATGTTAATATTGGTTTTTCTAATCAACTTTTTGAGTGGTTTGATACAGGTCAAGCAAGAATGGAGGATTTAATATTTTAGTGGAATATCATGAAAGCTACAAAGTTTGATTTACTATTGCTTTGGTTTTTACAGATGGACTATCGAGAAGTATTATCTTGGATTGCTACCTTTTGTATAAGTTTGCTAATAATTATGTTTCTTACAAGATTTTCGAGTTGAGTTATTTTTCAGGTATAGGATGAAGACTGAGAGTTTATGGACAACTAAGATTTTCTTCAAGAATAGATTATGAAAAACCTTTTACTTGCAGTTTTGCACCATTTATTTAAGCATGCATTTCAAGTATGCATTAAATTATGTATGAACACATATTGAGTTTTGCCCTTAGATGCATGTTCATTTGCACCATTATCAAATTGTAAAAATGCATTATGAAATCTGTGAAAAAGTTCTAAGTATAGGAGATAGAAAACCTCTTCATCAAAAGCTCTTACCTTATCTATGCACCATTTTTTTTTTTTAATGCATCAAAAGTATGCATAATAGGGTCACAGTACATGACCATGCATTTAGACACAGACTGAGTATTACCCTTGCACATAAGAGTGATTGTAAGGATTTATGTAATTTCACATTGTTATGTATGTGAGTGAGTGCACAAGCCTCACCATCAGAAGCCATTCTCTTTATTGATTGCACCATTAATTTTATACATGCATATTCAAAGTGTGCATATAAATAGGGCTAATTACGCAGCCCTGCATAAGGCACTTTAACTTTAAAACCCCTGCACATATTATGCTATGAAATTGACTTTTATCCTGAAGCAGAAAGCAGGTTCTCAGGTTGGCGCATCCGGAGGATGCACAGGTTTGGTGGGGGTGAATGTCGGAGAGATTTCGCTCTCCCCAACCAAATGATGAAGAAAGTTCTACATATATGAAGAGCAATTTTATTCATCTAAATGTCCATGGTCTTTCAAACGAGAGACATAAGATGCTTTATTATGCCATATGATTTTTTGCTAGAATCTTAAGATTATGTGAAGACCATGATATATATTGTTCTTCCATCTTTTGACACATATGTATGCATGTCCGAATTTGTGGAGCAGAAATTATATTTATAGCAGCGTTATTTTTGGAGAAGCTCTAATAATAATAGAGTTTTGGTAGCTTAAAAACAAAATAAAAAAAGAAAATGATAGTAGGTGAATACGGTGGGCTGCTTTTTTCCAAACTTTGAGGTGAAAAAGATCATGCAAAAAGGAAGGAGCTCTCTCTCGCTTGGGTCACGACCAGGAGGAGCTCGTCAGAGGAGGCAGCGTCGCATGAGAAAAAGGAGAGGCAAATCACCGGCGGAAGGACATCTGTTCTATTCGGAGATTTCAGAGAGTTGAGGAGGAGGCGCAAAAAAAATAGGGCTTCTCGTGTTCAACGGGGGGGGAATGAATCGGGGTGCATGGTAGAGAGCAAGAGGTGTACAGGTGCAGCGCGAAGAGTTGAAGACGAATTGAACTGTTAATGAGAGAGAAAGCGATCAAAGCACTCCATTATTGAAGGAACACCCAAAGCATCTCTTTGCATGGCTCCCGCAAATCAGAGAAAGAATCGGAAGAGAGGAGAGCTACCGTACGAGTGTCAGAGGCGATGAGAAGTGGGGACTGAAGGAGGATTATTATGCCATCAAATCAGGCGCAGATGAATTCTATATCAACAAAGGAAAAGCTGGAAGATATGGAAGACACTTCTATTGTTATGAGTTGATGATGACGATAGCTAGGCAAACGACCGTCTCCAACAAAACAAAAAGGTGTTGGAAATCTGAAGCTAGGCGGATGATCTGTTGCACACTATACTTCTGATGTTTTCTGATGCACTGATTCAAAGCGATGCTGTTCTTTGATGGCCAAGTTAACGGTGAATGATTGCTACATTTACAAAAGGACTTATCAATGCTTCGATCTTACGGTGATGGACTCTCCTACTAGATTTTAAGGTTTTTATATTCTCTTGCGTTTATCTTTATGCATGTCAACATTTCTACTGTGTTGAGGTCCATGAATTTCTGAGCTTAATGATCTGACGCCTAACATCTTTAGTAGTCCTATATCAGGATCCTTCAGATTATGTAGTCTCACAAATACACTATTCTGATTACATCTGTCATTCTTTTGTTACTTCCCCTCTCTTTTATATACATAACATGTCAATGAACATCGGATGATTCGAATATATGATGTGCAGCAACGCATGCGAAATACATCTTAATCTGATTGACGTACATAGTTGCTGGTTCTGACACTATTGAAAAGGATCTGATTGGTTGTTTTTTTTATTTATTCAAAATTTTGCACGTGTGCAAACTCTGATGCATTCAACACTTATTTTAATTATCTGATGTAAATTTGAAAACAAGAGTTTGAAGCTACTGGAATTCTTGTAGAAGCCGTTTCTGAATACCTCACAGAGCAAGGATATACTTCCGTTGTCCAACAGTTTTTCAATTCATCAGAGACGGGCTTTTTGCTGTAAACCTTTGGCTGCTTTACTTACAATCATAAGAACACTATTCATATCTTAGGATTTCCTTTCCTCGATCTTACTTATGTATGTGTGCTGATGCACTTTGTCCTGTCAATAATGTGTGTTAATATCATAATTGTAGTGAACTTTAGTACGGTTTTGCACGGTTTTGCTCATAAAACTTTCATTGAACAAAAATAACCTTCTTTGTTAAAGGCGATACAACAGATCGTATGAGGATAGAAGCATGTCGGTTTTTTCTTACATTGATACGAGTAAGAATTGATCGCCTCCATCACCATCTATTCATAAATATCTGCTTATAGGGTGAACTGCGCTAATAACGATAGAGCAACGATTAAATAATTCTGTTCACTGAAAACAAATGTATGATTTGATCTTTGGATATTTGTATATTTTCTATGATTTGGAGTAACGTGTTGATGTGAAAGTTTTACTATATTTAAAAATATATATATATATATAAATAAAAGGAACAGTCTATGTAGTATAGAAAATGGGTTGTCTTTAAGTTTGCATTTAATTAGAGAAGGAGAAAGATATAGTGCCAGGCCTGATAGGAATACTGAATTGATGAAAAATCAACTCTTAGTTAGCAAGGATCTTGAATTTGTCTTCACATAAGTTTTCTTAAGATGACCAAAGAATGGTGCAATATTTCGCAAAGAAGATAAGAATTACTCAGTGTAGTTTACATGAGTTTGTGAAGCAATTTGATCAAGTATGACTGAAAAAAAAAAAAAACTTCAGTACAGCACATATGAATGCATGTATTAAAGTTAAGGCTCTAAACAATTGGTTTCGAGTTAATCAATTGATTTCGAGTATGTATGTTTTTTTTCTAAGTCTCCATTACACTTGAGATCGTTCGAACTTACCATATTTGAATGCAAATTTGGATTTGTTTTGCCTAATTAATTTCCATTGAGCTTCTTTGGATTCGTTAAGAAACCCAAGGCTTCGATTTGATCTGAAAAAGAGCAAATATAATGAAGTATGAAAAGTCTTAAATTGGATGACTAATCATTCACCTGAGATTTTAAGATACATCTTCTTTGAGTTTCCACGCTACCTGAGTTGCTCCAAACACCGGGTGTGTGCCGTAACTTTTTGCGGTCGCCCTGATCCACCGACCGTGACTTTCGCGCCGACACCGCAAAAAACTAGGTCAGTTTCAGAAACTGTAACTTGCGTTGTGTTCGGCAACACTCATATATTCCAGATCCAGAATTTCAAGTCATTCAGTGTACTGTTGATACACGAAAACTGTGTTTTTCTGAGATCGAACTATCACATCATAGTGCGATAGTGTTCAAGTAGAAGTGTTGCTTATAGTGTTTTTCAGTGCTGTGAATTGCTGCAGAAATGGCAAATGCAGATGGAATGAGTCAGCTTATGAGTCATAAGCTGGACAAGAACAACTGCGATGCTTGAAGATTCAGAATGAGGAATTTCCTGATGGGAAAAGGCTATTGGAAGTACATCGAAGGAGAACAAAAATGCTCTGCATTTACCAGAGAAGAATTAGACTGCAGAACAAATAAGAGCATATGAAGAATGGAATCAAGGAGCACGAAAGGTAATGTACTGGCTATCTGTTAGCATACAGGATAACAGGATTGGGCACATACAGGATACCAAGACTCCGAAAGAGGCTTAGAACCATTTGGTCACATTGTATGAGACCAATACAAAGGCACGGAAATTGCAACTCAAGAACGAGTTGCATACATTGGAGAAAAAGAGCATGTCGGTAAGTGACTACACTCTGAAAATCAAAATCATATGTGCGTCACTTGCATCTATTGGCGTGAATGTAGATGATGATGATAAGGTGGAAGTGTGCCTTCATGGTTTAGGAGCTGCATATAAGGAGTTCATAACTTTTATACAGACGAGGGAACATATTCCAAATTTTGCTGATGTGGTATCTATGCTGATTATTGAAGAAAAGAATCTAGGTGAGGATTCAAACTCCCAAGTGAAGCCCAATTCTAAGCAGGTATTCTACTCTGGCAGAGGTAGAGGAAGAGGTAGAGGTTTCAGAAGTGGAAGAGGAAACAGTAACCAAGACCAAGGTCAACAACAGAATCATGCAAGAGGAAGAGGACAGTTTCAAGGTAGGGGGAGCCAAAGAGGTCACAGAAATTTCCAAACAAATGATTCAGGTAATGATAGTAAAGGATGCTAGAATTGTGGTAAACCTAGATACTTTGAACGTGATTGGAGGTTGAAGAATCAAAATAACAGAAGACAACAAAAGAACTATGCATCTACAAGTGCAGATGATTCTGAGAAGTTGTTTATGCTTCAACATCACATGATGAATATGATGCCTGCTGGTGTTTCAAAATTGAATGATAATGTCTTGTATGTTGATTCAGGTGCTTCAAATCACATCACCAGTCATGTGGAATGGTTTAGTACTTTGCCAAAATTGCTAGTTCTTGCATATGTTGAAACACGTGATAACACATCACATACTATTGAGCATACAAGAAACATAGCACTATCTATGGAGGATGGAAAGGTAAAACATCTTGTTGATCTGCTGCATGTTCCAAATATAACAAAGAATCTGGTTTCTGTTGGACAAATAGTTGACCAAGGATTACAAGTCACATTCAATGCTCATGGATTATATGTAGACGAGTACAAGCACGATGGACGATTGGTTGCCAAAGGAAACAAAGTGGGTATGATGTTCACCTTAAATGTGAAGATTCCTGAAATGAATGCAACCATGTTTGCAAAACGTGCAACAGTTATTACTAATATTGAGATGTAACACAAACAAATTGGACATGCAAATCTACAAAGGCTCAAATTGATGCAGTCAAAGGAGATTGTCCATGGACTACCAAATTTCAAAGTTGTAGAAATGCAAAAGGTATGTGCAGCATGTCAATTTGGTAAATCGTCAAGAGCATCATTTACGCATGACAAGCATGTTAGTGAGAATGTAGTAGAAGTAGTACATACAGATGTTTGGGATCTAGCAAAGACCACATCTATGGGCAGTTGCAGGTTTCATGTTACTTTCATTGATGACCATACACGCAAAGTATGGGTATATTTCATGAAAGAGAAGAGTGAGGTGTTCACTCACTTGCAGAATTTCAAAGTTATGATGGGAAACCAAATAGGGAATTACATTCAGACATTAAGATCTGATGGAGAAGGTGAATACATGTCAAATGAGTTCAGTAATTTTCTAAAAAATCATGGAACTCGACACCAGGTTTCATGCAGGTACACACCACAACAGAATGGTGTGTTGTTGAATGCAAAAATAGACATATTGCAGAAATAGGAAGAGCCTTGATGGCTAAGGAGAATATGCCTCATTATTATTCGGCAGAAGCTGTGCATACTCTTGTATGCATCATGAACAGAACTCCGATTGCTGTTGTACATCAATTTACACCTGAAGAGAAGTTTATGGGTAAAAAGTCAAACTTATCACATCTTAAAATTTTTGGTTGTATTACATATGTACATATCCCTGATGAATTGAGGATGAAGATTGATCCAAAAGTGTTTCTTCATTGGTTACTCCCTTGAGCAAAACGGATATAAATGTTATAACCCACTCACACGACAGGTAAAGGGGAGCAAAGATGTGGTATTTGTTGAACTTTCAAGCTTCTATGCAGATGCCAAAGAAGGACTCAATCTTGAACCAAATGACAAAGAAAATGCTGAAAAATCAAGTGCAGAATCTCAAGTTTTGAGTGGACCGGATGCACCACCAAGCAATAGTTCCAATTCAAATCCATGGAGTGGAAGATTGCATGGAAATTTCAGTCCAAAAAATTCATCAAATACATCCCAAAAAGGTAAAGAAAAGCTTTTTGCTGGTACTAAATCATGTGTAGGTTTTGAAGACGTTAATGGAGATTCAAGTGGTTCAGAAGAGAGTCTTCATGAGGAACTTTGATTGCCCTCTGTGAAGACTCCAGGAGTAAGAAGGGCACATGTAGATGATACAAGGAGAAGTGACCTAGGACCAAGAAGATCTGGGAGGATGCGGAATTCAGTGCAACAATTGACATATGATAGTTATATAGCTCGTCATTGTGCCTACATGACAAAGGTAATACAAGATGTTGAACCTTCTTGTTTTGAAGATCCAATTGGTAATGCAGATTGGGAGAAAGCTACGGGTGAGGAGATGGCTGCACTTTATGGAAATGATACATGGAAGCTGGTTCCATTGCCACAAGGAAAGAAACCCATAGGCTACAAATGGGTTTACGAGGTAAAGCATAATGTTGGTGGTAGCATAAGCCGGTATAAAGCACGATTGGTAGCTAAAGGATATGCACAGACATATGGAATTGATTATGAGGAAACATTCAGTCCTGTAGCTAAAATGTCTACTGTCAGAACACTTGTTGCATTCTCTATAGCAAAAGGATGGACTTCGCATCAGATGGATGTGAAGAATGCTTTCCTACATGGTGAGTTATAGGAAGAACTATACATGGACCATTCACAAGTATATGAAGATTCAAAGAATCCAAAATATGTTTGCAAGTTACAAAAGGCTTTGTATGGGTTGAAGCATGACCCTCGTGCATGGCATGCAAGCATTGCTAATTACTTAACCAGCATTGGGTTTTCTATGTGTGATGTAGATCACTCACTATATGCAAGGAAGGTTGATGATGGCATCACTGTTGTGGATTTTTATGTTGATGACCTGGTTGTAGATGGTGATAATGAAGGAAGCATCAAAGAGGTAAAGAAACTTCTTATGCAAGAATTGACATGAAAGATCTTGGTGTGTTGCGCTATTTCTTCGGCATCGAGTTTATACATATAGAAATAGGTATATGGATGTCGCAAAGGAAATATGCCTTGAATATGCTGCAAAAGTATGGTATGGCTGATTGTAAGCCACTTTCTATGCCATTAGATCAGAATTTGAAGTTGGACACTACATCAGGTGAAGCATTGGAAAATGCTACTATGTAGAGGAAAATTGTGGGAAGTCTTATATATCTCACGATTATAAGGCGTGATCTAAGTTATACTATCGGAATTGAAATCCAGTTTATGGAAGCCACATTTGGATGCTCTGAGGTGCACTCTACGTTATGTGAGTGCTACTTTGGATTATGCATTGTTTTATGAGGCTAGTCTAGATATGCAGGTTTATGGATACACTAATGCTGATTGGGCTGGTAGCATTCTAAGTAGAAGATCTACTAGTGGTTTTCTATTGTCGCTTGGGAGTGAAGCTGTTACATGGAGCAGCAAGAAGCAACCCACTGTTGCTTTGTCAAGTACAGAGGCTGAGTATAGAGGTGCTACAATGGTAGAATGTGAGGTGTCATGGCTAGAGATGCTACTTGCAGATTTAGGTATGGAAGTGCAAAAAGCCTATCACTATTTATTGTTATAATCTTAGCAGCATACAGTTAGCACGAAATCCTCTTTTCTATGCTAGAACAAAGCATATTGAGGTACATTATCACTTCATTAGAGAGAAGGTATTAGCAGGTGATATTGATCTTGTTTATGTGAGAAGAGATGAGCATGTTGCTGATATTTTCACCAAAGCACTTGGAGCTGAGAAGTTGAAGAAGTTTCGGGAGATGCTTAGATTACAGATATGGCATGGAGCTTGAGGGGGACTGTTGAGATATCAAGCTCAACATGCGATGATCAAGGATGACACGTACTAGTTTTTGTTTCTCTAATATGTATAGTGGTCACATCGATATATGTGAGGGATACTTCATTGAGCTTTATTAGATTTATCTACCGAGAGTGATGGCACATTTAATCCTTGCCAGCTTAGTCATTTGTGGACATTAGGTTTTTCCTTATCTATGGATCGTTAATATGCACTTGTTTTATCCTTGTTTTTAGGTCATTCTTGCACGTTCCTTTTTATGTAAGAGAAGAAGAAGAAGAAGATCATTCTTCCTTGCCTCAATCTATGTGTGTGTGCTTCTCCTTGAGAGTGAGAGTGTGTGTGTGAGATCTCTTCCTTATCCCCTTCCTCGTGACAGTAAGTACTCTCAAGGTTCTAGATCAAATTCTTGTCTTGTTCCTTGTTCTAGTCTTGTCTAGTGTACTTCTTCAACATCTAGCCTTGTTCTCTTGTAATCTAGCCAGGTTTTGGGATGTCTTGTATCAATTATGTATTCTTGTATCATTTTCCCCATGTGGGTATTCTTGTAATCAGAAGTGTATTTCCAAAATCTTGTTTACTATAGTCAAAGAGCACAATCTAGTGCTCCCCTAGCATTTTCGCAAGAATAGCTTCTATCCAAGACCGGGCATCATGGAGAACGCTTATGAACAGATTGTGGCATCATTTCAGAGTCTCCAACAACAAGTTGAGGATCTAACTCATCGACAAACAGAAGTCAAGATGGCACATCTGGTGCATGTAGATGCACTCCTCCAAGAACTATAAGATCAAATAGGGAATCTTCGAGCAAATCAATGGAGTATTCAAGTGAATCAATAGCTAGTACATCCTTCATGAAGGAACCCATGATTGGCATTCCAGAAAAGCTCGATGGGGATCGCATGAAGTTTTGCGGATTCCTCCAATAAGTTCAATTGTACATCCGTATGGGACGTGATAGGTACCCTGATGAGGCATCCAAGTTTGGGTCTATTGGAATGTTGTTGTTATGAATTATGGAATGTGTTGAACAAAGAAATGTTGGAGTGTTAATTTATTAATGTGTTTTGGTGTTCTTGATATAGCAGCTCAAGGTTAGTGAGGGTGTCAAAGGCGTGAAAAGGTGTACATCAATAATCCAATTTATAATAAACCTATGTAGAGGGTTCTATTGTTAGAAACATTAAGTAGAGTAGATGTTTTACCAGAATTGCTGGGGCTCAAGTAGAAAGGAATCATGATAGATTGCAAGACAAAAGTGATTGTGTATTATCATCTGAGAGCGATGATCACATCTACTTGGTGAAGGAATCAAATGAATCGAGTAAAAACTTATGCTTTAATGAAGATGAAAATCATATTTAAAATGATGCAGATGAAGATATTTCCTCAAGTGATTCCAAGCATGAAATGGATCAAAATGCATGCTTGAAGGATATTTTTGGCGATAGTTTAAACATACTAAATTTCAAAACACTTTATACATGTGCTCTTTATTTATCATGTGCATCCTCATATGATGCATGAGAGGATCATGAATAAAAGTGACTATGTTCAAATGATTGCATTGTGGGTTTCCCAAATTTCTAAGAGTTATGTACACCAAAAAAGCCACCAAGAGATGGACAAGCAAATGAAATGGCTTGTCTACTTATCTAATTTGGTTAAAAATGCTTCTCTGATTGATGTTGTCCAAAGATGGCTTCTTTTTAAGCACAGCTTTTTTGGTGAGCATGTATCAAAGAAGATGAGATTGAAGGAAGAATCTTTTTCAATAAAATTTCATAAAGCTTAAAGAAATATTTTTGTAAATAGGAATGTATATATCGGATGTTTGCTTTGAATTGAAGAAAGAAATAGGAATCAAATCAATAAATGGAAGATAGCGACTCAGAATGAAACAAGAAGAGGAGATCGGAGGTGACAAGCTCAAGCAGCTTCTGACTTCATACTGGTGAGATGTTATCACTTCAGATTTTTCTTTTCTCTTGTATATATGTGTATGCATGTATATATGTCCATTTGAAAAGACTACATGGGTTGGGCATTTGACATGTAAAAGAGTGCATAAATAAGAAAATTAAGTAGACAAAAGATCTCGTACCGCTAATAAGATTATATGTGATGTATAAGGGCTGGGATTATATGAGTAAGATTAGAAGACGGACTAGAACTTTTGGGAATAAGACCTAGGAAAGTGAAAGGAAGACCTAAACTAAGTATCTGTATATACTAGTGTTTATGAGCACTTGATGAGTGAGATGCTTCAACTTGTGCTCTTGATCTCTCATCTGGTCTGACCTTCAGACAGATTATGTCTTGAGAAAAGAATTCTTATACCAACCAGTTATCTATGTGTATGTGTATGTGCTGTTGGGCGCTGCGATGAGCTAGTAGGCGAGCGGCACTACCTTGGTCGGGTGATTAGGGCTACGAGCTGATGCTAGTTGTATCGTATGGCTTGACCTACATGTTGTTACGTGCTTAGACGGGTGGATAGGCAGGTGGAGTCACTCTGACTAGGTGGTCAGAGCCACGAGCCAATGTTGATTTGGTATGAGGCTGACATTGTGCATCGTGTGCTATGTTAGGTCGGTATATGGGTGGGGTGAACTTGGCCGGGTGGTCAAGTCCACGAGTTGCATCCGATTTTGGCATAGGCCAATGTGTGTAGAAAAAGAATAAATAAATAAAAGTATAAACAAAAGTATCAAGGCTGAGCTAGTACAAAGAATTTAAATAAAGAAAAATAGAATAAAAATAAAAGAAAAATAGAATAAAAATAAAAGAAAAATAAGAAAAGGTCTGATGGGGGTTCAGATGATGGGAGATCAATAGAGAAGCCGGATGGGAGTTTCATAAATCGAGTTAGTAAGGACTAGTATATGCAAATGCTTCAGATAAGCTACTAGATCTGACCGGGTCGAGTTAACGAGAGAGCTAAGAGGTTTTTGATTTACTCATGTGATTTCTAGTCTAAGTACATTAGTGTATTCTGATATGTTGTATGGGATGCTTTTGTCTACCTTCTTTCTCTTTAAGTTGAGCTTATTTTCCATGAATACTTGATGCTCGTTCATGCTTGTTGCTATGTATGCAGGATGGTGGCGCATCCGGAGGATGCATAGGTTGAGAGGGAGTGGATGTGGTCGAGAAAGGACACTCAAGCTTGAGTACCATTACAAAGCATCCAATCGATTCAAATGAGAAGATATCAATATGCTTAACATTTTGGTGAACTCTTTCCATAAAACGTTCATTTATAAATATCTTGATTGATACATGAAAACCTACATCTTTATGTGTGTGTATATGTGACTACCTATGACCAAAAATTCATATTGACTTGTCTTCATGAGTTAGAGTGACTCGTCTAATCATCACTTGCAAGAGATTAATATCCCATGATATTGAATTGATCTTATTGTCTTCACCTTCATACGCTTTTGATATCAATGTGCTATTCATGTGTGATCCCTAATTGTAGATAGATGTGTTTGCATGTCGGATATGGATGTGTGTAATACTCTAAGTTCCCATATGAGCAAAATGTATATATGCATGTACATATGAACATGTGTGTGTTGAGATTTTCTATGTAGAAAAATGAGCATCAATGTATTTACGCTATGTGTATACATATCAATATATGTATATATGTACATTAAGTATGTGAGTGTTTATGTGTATTCGTGCTTGAGCATGAGTACCGATGCATGCATTTTAATGTTAGTATGTATTTGATGTGTGAATATCTCTTTGTATGCATTCATAATGGTGCACATCAAAATACAAATTACTCAAATATATTACATTCTAACTGAAAGGCATGCTCGTCTCTTTTGGAAGTAAGAATGTAATATACTAACATGGAAGCAAGAACTAGAAAGAAGGGAATCGTTGAGAAACAGGGGATTTATGTGGCTCTTGCTGAGGACATGAGGGAGTTTTTCCCTAATGGGGACTCTCGTACTTCGGGCATCATGGAGAAACCGGAACGAAATCGCTGTCATGGGGCTTACCTCTCTCTCGTGCCTCTGGGGCAAAATATCTTCATACGTAACATGAATCTAGTTCAACCTTGAAGAAAATCGGGGTTCTGAGGGTTTTCGAAAAGGCTCTAGGACAACTGGACTGAAGCGTTAGAAAAGTGACTGTTGTTGATGCATTCGATATCTTGATCTATATAGACCTTCATTTCTTGACTGTACTAGCAATATATTTCATCTCCCTGCTTTGATATTCATTGGTCACTTCCTTGAGCATTAGAAAGAGAAGGAGATGCTGCAACATTGACCATACTTGGTAGAATAAGGAAGTATTGCAGAGAAGGTTTGGTTGAATGCTTTGGAGGAGTGGCACCAAAATTCCTTCTAACTTGAAGCCAATATCTGCTCATGATTACCAAGTACTGTTGTGTGTCTAAGTATCTGTAAAGAGAAGAAGTGCAGATCTTGAAGATCGTCTTGTTATCATGCAAGATGTTTCTTTTATTGGATGACTGCACCCACTATGCTGAGCTTTCGAAGCTCTGTTGTTACTTTCTCAAATAAAATTCATCGGTCCTCATCCGGAGCAAAGACATTTTTATGGAGTACGGCAGCACAAGATAACTGAACTTCTCATAATTATCTTTGTGCAACTATTATGAGGAGAACAACCACCTATGGGTTCAAGGAGGAAAGAGGAGAGTCCATATTTGAAAAGGGATTAAAGAATGGTATCAAGGGAAAAGCATGGTTCAGAGAAACATTCCTGAAGAGAAGGAAGCTACAATTCTATTAGAATAGCACATAAGACTTTGCTATAATGTTCTCACGAGGGGCATTCACACTAAAGCATTCCAGAAATGTGGTTTCAAGGATCACTTCAGTTGTCGCACCATCAGTATTAATGGAAAGAGTCCGCTATTCAAATGGAAGTTCTTATGATAGCATGGTTTGACTCTCTACTCTTTATCAGAATCTGGATATGTCTTTTTCTTATTAGGTTGTAATGGAAAAAGGAAATTGTTTGAATGTACGAAAGTTTTTACCTACCTGTTCATGTGATCCTTCCGATTTCTAGGAGGGTTCCTATATGTCTCTCATTTGAGATTTCCTTCCTGTGATATATTCCTTATGAGAATAGAAGTAAGAGGATTTATTTCTTTGATTTGAGAATTTCAAAAATAAAAAAAACGTTTAGATCTTTTATTTAACGGTATCTATCTGTCTTGTTCATATACAATGAGTTTCCAAGTTATGGTTATGTGAGAAATATGCATGTATAGAATCTGTGATGAAACCATAATTGCACCTAGGCTCTCATAAACAGGAAACTAGAGCTAAGGTGAGTGTTGAATGGTCGATTTCTTTTGCGGTTTTTTATTTCTTCACCTTATGGTCTTTTGCAGAGCAGGTTCTAAACAGAAAGTGTGAATGAAAAACAAAAGAGAGGCAACAGTTAGGTGCTGATCTTTGGAGCTTTGATGACTCATTTTCATACATGCCAAGTATTTGAGTTTTTGTTTTTCTTAAGTGTGTCTGATCGTACATTTGAAAGTTATCATCTGCTCGTAAATTTAAAAGTCATCAGTTTGTCACGTCAAGCATCCAAAGTATCCGATCATAAAGACAAGGAATCAAGTGGAGAAAGTTACGGTGAATGGTGTGAGACCGTTTAGGAGATAATAGTTGTGCATTCAGAGTGAATCATGCATTTATTAGTTAAAGATAAATAGAACTAGAGACACGACGTTGTTGACATTTAGGTTCTCAAAATACTATCAACTTGATTCCAGTTCTTCATTTTCCTATGAGTTGTAAAAACGGAGGTTTGGTTTTATGGTCATCATTATTGGCAAGATCAGAATATTGATTATGAGTACAAAATGCTCATCACTGAAACTAATGTAAATGCACCACGCAAGTCTTGGAAGCATTCCTTAACATCCATATGAATTCTTTGAATTAGAAGGGAGATCTTCAACATCGAAGTGGTTTGCTTTTTATTACTTTCAAACACATTTTCTTCTCAAGAGGACTCAACAACAAGTTCTAGAGTTCACTTACTCTTACAGGTAGGCTGTGTTGTGGCTCTGAATATAACATTGCACCTTGAGGTGAACCAAAGAAAGAACTTTGCTTTGTGCTACAATCCATTAGGAGATAGAAACAAACTAATTCGAGAAGAGGCTCAATAGTAGTGTTATAAGAAAGGAAGAGATTTAACTCAGCATTCTACCACACTGAGAATCACGAAATGCAAGATGGAATTTATGAAAAGAGAATGTGATGTTTCTATGACAAGAAATCCACGGTTTGTATGCCACATTACTTGTTGCATTTCTGATCGCATTTGGGTAGAACAAGGTGAAATTAATATGATAGATGAGAACATTCAAACTATCGGTTGTAAATGCTAATGCTTAATGTGTTAAAATAAGAGTTGCATCTACATACTTTTACTTCAAGCTTACAACAATTTTTACACCCTCCTTTCCACGAACCTGATGACAATGTGCACCATGCCTCCAGTGCAGCCTATTGCTCAGCAGCCACCTACACCACCAGTCAAGCCACCATTTTAGAGAAAAAATGGGCCTTTCGAGAGACAAGAAACTAGTGGATTTGGAAAAGCAAAGAAATATGTATGGTTTGATGCGCAAGAAAATTTCTCTTATGCATGTGAAAAGCTAAACCAAGCAAAAGAGCATCAGTTGGTGATAGATAAAGATAGGAAGCTCTACAACTTCAGGATTGAGCTTCCTCTACCTATGAACTAGGGGAAGGGAGGAATGGAGAAACTTTATGAAAAACTATCAAGTAATAATGCCAACACATCAGCTGCTTAGTAGAGATGCTAGAGGAAGGGGATGAAGAGGAAATTAGACCTCGACCTCAAAGAAATTACTCTATAATAGCTTTAGTGAGAGCTAGGGATGGGATCATGCAGAAGATTGCCTAGAAATCTCCTATAGATCACTTCTCGATCTACTCTCACATAGCCAATGTAGAGGACAAGAGGGAGAGGGATGAGAACCAAGAAGAGGCTGAGCCAATCAACTTGACTTTGAGCTCTTTGACTTTAACCAACTTGAATTTGACCACTTTGACTTTGACCATTTTGACTTTGAAAAACTTGACTTTGATGGGCTCAACAAGAATATATGTGTTCTGACTTTAATGCATTTCTCACTGAATGTATCATGGACAAAGGAAACCATCCTAAACCTCAGATTCCATGTGACTTCTATATCTCATGATTGGTTCACAATTTGGAGAAATCAATGCTTCCACTGTGTCTCTAACATGCAAAACCCTAAGATCAAATGCGTGCATGCTTGATTTTGACATGTAGAGATCATGTTTCAAATTGATGACATCATCAATGCCATCATAAATTTGTAACTCCCTCTGATGAATCACCATTGAAAAACTATATAAGGAGTGGTGGGCCACATACATACTTAGTCTTGCCAATACCAGTCTTGGGAGCTCAAGGAGTCATGCCTTCCAAGTAAGTGTTGAGATATCAAGCTCAACATGTGATGATCCAGGATGACACGTACCAGTTTTTTGTTTCTCTGACATGTATAGTGGTCATGCCGGTATATATCAGGGATACTTTATTGAGCTTTAATAGATTTATCTATCGAGAGTGATGACACATTTGTTCCTTGCCAGCTCAATCATTCGTGGACATTAGGTTTTTCCTTATATACTGATCTTTATATATTGCACTTGTTGTAATCTTGTTGTTAGGTCATTCTTGTACATTCCTTTTTATGTAATAGAAGAAGAAGAAGAAGATCATTCTTCCTTGCCTCAATTTGTGTGTATGTGTGCTTCTCCTTGAGAGTGAGAGTGTGTGTGTAAGCTCTCTTCCTTATCTCCTTCCTCGTGACATGGTATCAGAGCGAGCGTGGTTGTAGAGCGCTCGTGGAGAAGGCAACGGTGAAGAGTATGTGGCAAGGCATGGAGAAAACGTGATTCACAAACGACCTCCGTTTGCTACGAAAATCAGCGTGAAGTTTCAGAGCCATCTCCATCTTCGTTTCGAGCCTGCAAGGTGAGGCCCGGAAAAAACAAGGTCACTTTTAGAAACTATAACTTGCATTGTGTTCGGAAACACTCATATATTCCAGATCCAGAATTTCAAGCGATTCAGTCTACTGTTGATACACGAAAACTATGTTTTTTTGAGATCGGACTATCACGTCATAGTGCGATAGTGTTCAAGTAGAAGTGTTGCTTGGTGTTTTTTAGTGTTGTGAATTGCTGGAGAAATGGCAAATCCATATGGAATGAGTCAGCTTATGAGTGATAAGCTGGAAAAGAACAATTTCCATGCTTGGAGATTCAGAATAACGAATTTCCTGATGGGAAAAGGCTATTGGAAGTACATGGAAGGAGAATGAAAATGCTCCACAGTTACCAGAGAAGAATCAGATTGCAGAACAAATAAGAGCATATGAGGAATGGAATCAAGGAGCACGAAAGGTAATGTACTGGCCATCTGTTAGCATACAAGATAGCATGATTGGGCACATACAGGATGCCAAGATTCCGAAAGAGTCTTAGAACCGTTTGGTCACATTGTATGAGACCAATACAAAGGCACAAACATTGCAACTCAAGAACAAGCTGCATACATTGGAGAAAAAGAGCATGTCGATAAGTGACTACACTCTGAAAATCAAAAGCATATGTGAGTCACTTGCATCTATTGGCATGAATGTAGATGATGATGATAAGGTGGAAGTGTGCCTTCGTGGTTTAGGAACTGCATATAAGGAGTTCATAACTTTTATATAGACCAGGGAAGATATTCCAAATTTTGCTGATCTGGTATCTATGCTAATTATTGAAGAAAAGAATCTAGGTGAGGATTCAAACTCCCAAGTGAAGACCAATTCTGAGCAGGTATTCTAGTCTGGCAGAGGTAGACGAAGAGGTAGAGCTTTCAGAAGTGGAAGAGGAAACAGTATCCAAGACCAAGGTCAACAACAGAATCATGCAGGAGGAAGAGGACAGTTTCGAGGTAGGGGAAGCAAAAGAGGTCGCAAAAATTTGCAGAGAAATGATTCAGGTAATGATACTAAAAGATGCTAAAATTATGGTAAACCTGGATACTTTGAACGTGATTGTAGGTTGAAGAATGAAAATAATAGAAGACAGCAAAAGAACTATGCATTCACAAGTGCAGACGATTTTGAGAAGTTGTTTATGCTTCAACATCACATCATGAATACGATGTCTACTGGTGTTTCAAAATCGAATGATAATATCTAGTATGTTGATACAGGTGCTTAAAATCACATCACCAGTCATGCGAAATGGTTTAGTACTTTGCAAAACTTGCCAGTTTCTGCATATGTTTAAACAGGTGATAACACATCACATCCTATTGAGCATACAGGAAACATAGCACTATCTATGGAGGATGGAAAGGTAAAACATCTTGTTGATGTGATGCATGTTCCAAATATAACAAAGAATCTAGTTTCTGTTGGACAAATGGTTGACCAGGGATTACAAGTCAGGTTCAATGCTGATGGATATATGTAGACGACTACAAGCGCAATGGACGATTGGTTGCCAAAGGAAACAAAGTCGGTAGGATGGTCACCTTAAATGTGAAGATTCCTGAAATGAATGCAACCATGTTTGCAAAAGGTGCAAGAGTTATTAATGATATAGAGATTTGGCACAAATGAATTGGACACGCAAATCTGCAAAGGCTGAAACTGATGGAGTCAAAGGAGATTGTCCATGGACTACCAAATTTCAAAGTTGTAGAAACGCAAAAGGTATGTGCAGCATGTCAATTTGGTAAATAGTCAAGAGCATCATTTATGCATGACAAGCATGTTAGTGAGAATGTAGTAGATGTAGTACATAGAGATGTTCGGGATCCAGCAAAGACCACATCTATGGGCAGTTGCAGGTTTTATGTTACTTTCATTGATGACCATACATGCAAAGTATGGGTATATTTCATTAAAGAGAAGAGTGAGCTATTCACTCACTTCTAGAATTTTAAAGTTATGATGGAAAAGCAGATAGGGAAGTACATTCAGACGTTAAGATCTGATGGAGAAGATGAATACATGTCAAATGAGTTCAGTAATTTTCTAAAAAATCATGGAATTTGACGTCAGTTTTCATGCAGGTACACACCACAACAGAATGCTCTTGTTGAACTAAAAAATAGACATATTGTAGAAATAGCAAGAGGCTTGATCGCTAAGGAGAATAGGCCTGATTATTATTGGGCAAAAGCTGCGCATATTGCTATATGCATCATGAACATAACTACGACTACTGCTGTACATCAAGTTACACCTAAAGAGAATTTTACAGTTAAAAATTCAAACTTATCACATCTTAAAGTTTTGGGTTGTATTACATATGTACATATCCCAGATGAATTGAGGACGAATCTTGATCCAAAAGTGTTTCTTTATTGGTTACTCGCTTGAGCAAAAGGGATATAAATGTTATAACCCACTCACATGACAGGTAAAGGGGAGCAGAGATGTGGTATTTGATTAAATTTCAAGCTTCTATGCAGAGGCCAAAGAAGGACTGAATCTTGAACCAAATGACAAAGAAAATGCTGAAAAATCAAGTGCAAAATCTCAAGTTTTGAGTGGACCGGATGCACCACCAAGCAATAGTTCCAATTGAAATCCATGGAGTGGAAGACCGCGTGGAAATTTCAGTCCAACAAATTCATCAAATACATCCAAAAAAGTTAAAGAAAAGCTTTATGCTGGTAGTAAAACATGTGCAGGTTTTGAAGACGTTGATGGAGATTCAAGCGGTTCAGAAAAGAGTCTTGATGATGAACTTGGATTGCCCTCTGTGAAGACTCCAGGGGTAAGAAGGGCACATGCAGATGATACAAGGAGAAGTGACCTAGGACCAAGAAGATCTGGGAGGATGCGGAATTCAGTGCAAAAATTGACGTATGACAGTTATATGGCTCGTCATTGTGCCTACATGACAAAGGTAATACAAGATGTTGAACCTTCTTCTTTCAAAGATGCAATTGGTAATGCAGATTGGGAAAAAGCTATGGATGAGGGGATGGCTGCACTTTATGGAAATGATAGATCGAAGCTGGTTCAATTGCCACAAGGAAAGAAACCCATAGGCTGCAAATGGGTTTCCAAGGTAATGTATAATGTTGATAGTAGCATAAGCGAGTATAAAGCACGATTGGTAGCTAAAGGATATGCATAGTTATATGGCATTGATTATGAGGAAACATTTAGTCCTGTAGCTAAAATGTCTTCTGTCAGAACACTTGTTGCATTCACTATAGCAAAAGGATGCACTTTGCATCAGATGGATGTGAAGAATGCTTTCCTACATGGTGAGTTATAGGAAGAACTATACATGGACCATCCACAAGTATATGAGGATTCAAAGAATCCAAAATATGTTTGCAGGTTGCAAAAGGCTTTGTATGGGTTGAAGCAAGACCCTCCTGCATGGCATGCAAGGATTGGTGATTACTTAACCAGCATTGGGTTTTCTATGTGTGATGCTGATCACTCACTATATGCAAGGAAGGTTGATGATGGAATCACTATTGTGGCTATTTATGTTGATGACATGATTGTAGGTGGTGATAATGAAGGAAGCATCAAAGAGGTAAAGAAACCTCTTATGCACGAATTTGACATGAAAAATCTTGGTGTGCTGTGCTATTTCTTGGGCATCGAGTTTATACATATAGAAACAGGTATATGGATGTCGCAAAGGCCCTTGAATATGCTGCAAAAGTATGGTATGGCTGATTGTAAGCCAATTTCTATGCCATTAGATTAGAATTTGAAGTTGGACACTACATGAGGTGAAGCATTGGAAAATGCTACTATGTAGAGGAAAATTGTGGGAAGTCTTATATATCTCACAATTATAAGGCATGATCTAAGTTATACTATTGGACTTGAAAGCCACTTTATGGAAGCCACATTTGGATGCTCTGAGGCGCACTCTACGTTATGGTAGTGCTACTTTGGATTATGCATTGCTTTATGAGGCTGGTCTAGATTTGCAGGTTTATGGATACACCAATACCGATTGGGCTGGTAGCATTCCGGATAGAAGATCTACTAGTGGTTTTCTATTCTCAGTTGGGAGTGCAGCTGTTAAATGGAGCAGCAAGAAGGAACCCACTGTTGCTTTGTCGAGTATAGAGGTTGAGTATAGAGGTGTTGCAATGGTGGCATGTGAGGTATCATGGCTAGAGATTCTACTTGCGGATTTAGGTGTCGAAGTGCAAAAGCCTATCACTATTTTTGATATTAAAAGCAAAGGCTTTCTACAGAAAATACCAACTTTTATTTTCACGCATGGTTTTTGAACCCGCCCTCATGTCACTAGTATTTCTACATAATAAAAAATCTTGTAAATTCATGCACTCTATGGACTGTCAAAAGAGAGTGCATTGGGGGAGATTGCACCCAATACTATGTTCTGTCTCGTTATATATTGCACTTGTTGTATTCTTGTTTTCAAGTCATTCTTGTACATTCTTTTTTATGTAAGAGAAGAAGAAGAAGAAGATCATTCTTCCTTGCCTCAATCTATGTGTGTGTGCTTCTCCTTGAGAGTGAGAGTGTGTGTGTGAGCTCTCTTCCTTATCTTCTTCCTTGTGATAGTAAGTACTCTCCAAGTTCTAGATCGAATTCTTGTCTTGTTCCTTGTTCTAGTCTTGTCTAGTGTAGTTCTTCAACATCTAGCCTTGTTCTCTTGTAATCTCATAGTATGAGATATTTTCTAGTTATTTCTTGTATTTAGATCATCTTCCTAAAGGGAGTTCTTGTAACCCACAGATCTTGCTTCAAACCTACCAATCCTAGGTTTTGGGATGTCTTGTATCAATTATGTATTCTTGTATCATTTTCCTTATGTGGGTGTTCTTGTAATGAGAAGTATATTTCCAAAATCTTGTTTACCATAGTCAAAGAGCATAATCTAGTGGTCCCCTAGAATTTTCGCAAGAATAGCTTCTATCCAAGACCGGACATCATGGAGAATGCTTATGAATAGATTGTGGCATGATTTCAGAGTCTCCAAGAACAAGTCGAGGATCTAACTCATCCACAAAGAGAAGTGAAGATGGGACATCTGGTGCATGTAGATGCACTCCTCCAAGAACTATAAGAAGAAATAGGGAATCTTCGAGCAAATCAATGGAGTATTCAAGTGAATCAATAGCTAGTACATCATTCATGAAGGAACCCATGATTTGCATTCCAGAAAAGCTCGATGGGGATCACATTAAGTTTTGCGGATTTCTCCAATAAGTTCAATTGCGCATCCGTATGGGACGTGATAGATACCCTGATGAGGCATCCAAGTTCGGGTTTATTGGAATGTTGTTGTTATGAATTATGGAATGTGCTGAACAAAGAAATGTTGGAGTGTTAATTTATTAATGTGTTTTGGTGTTTTTGATATAGAAGCTCAAGGTTAGTGAGGGCATCAAAGGCGTGAAAGGGTGTACATCAATAATCCAATTTATAATAAACCTATGTAGAGGGTTCTATTGTTAGAGACAATTAGTAGAGTACTTGTTAGAATAAGGGTCATTGAAGACCGTAGTTTCTGATATTAAAAGCAAAGGCTTTCTACAAAAGTTACTAACTTTTATTTTCACGCATGGTTTTTGAACCCGCTCTCATGTCAATAGTATTTCCAGATAATAAAAAATTCCTATAAATTCATGCACTCTATGGAGTGTCAAAAAAGAGTGCATGGGTGGAGATTGCACCCAATATTGTGTTCTCTCTCGTCTCCTAGCGTGTCTATTTTTCTATGTGTTTTCAGCATCCATAACCTCTATGTGCACGTGAGTGAGATCTTGATAACGATAGTATTAGAGCCCTACATAGGTCACTGTGGAGGCATTTGTTTCTGTTCCTTTTTGCCATTGATCTCCATTTCGCTGTTCTCTAATCGTGATTCGATTCCGATTCTGGTTTCGTTTCCATTTCCATTTCTGTTTCCGATTTTGGTTCCAATTTCAATTTCAGTTTCAGTTCCAGTTTTAGAACCAGAACCTATGTTTACTCCTTTGGCTTACTCCAAGGCATTCACTAAGGTGTCTTTAAGGCATAGAACTTAGGCATAACTACGGCATTACTTTGGCATCTTTGGTACCGAAGGATCCCTTGGTGACCATTGGCTAAGCGTGAACGAATGTCAATTTATGAGTGGCAATAAGGAGTTTTATATTCACCAAAGTGGGAGGATTTCAACCCAGAACCTCACGCTCACAAGGGAAGTGCTTTAGCACTACACTATCTCTTTGTATTTTAACTCTAGTTCTCTTTTCGTATATTTAACACAACTTGTATCTCTTTCTTACTTTTTCAATTCCCAAGAACAACCCTTCCTTATACATTTTAATTCAAGAAATCTCAAAAATTATTTTTACATATCTAGCAAGAGGATTTTGTTCTCTACATACTCATGGACTCTACAAACACCACGGAGGATTTTGATGAGTCACATTTACTCGAGTTAACATTCGAGCAATAGCTTGAGCTCCTACAGCACGAACTTCAAGGTGATCAGAATGAGATTTGAAAACATGATGAAGTACTCCAAAAGATGCAATCTGATGAAGATAACCTGATGAGGGTGGTAAAAGCTATTGTCTCTACCCAATTAGATGACACACATTCCAAGCTTGGTGTTAAAAATTACCAGTTTCTATGGTTTGATGGCCATAACGATGGAGCTTTTGGTTCCTTCATGGTTGTCATAGTTTGATGATCTTTATACTAACGAAACATATGCTGAAAGTGAAAAAGTTAAATTTTTCGTTAATTATTTACTAGGAAAAGTTGAGCTTTGGTGGACTGTCCTATGCCACAGTACAGACCATCCAACAACATAGAAGGCTTTCCAAGATAAAGTGAAGGATTCTTATCTTCCTCCTCAATATCATCTACATGCTCGATGTGCATGGAAAACCTTCACATGGAAGGAGGGTGAAAGAGTCACTATGTACAGGGAGCGGTTCTCGCAAAAATTTATTATTGGTTAGAATGCTTGAAGATGTACCAGAGGATAGCTTGCGGGAGAAATACGAAAATGGTTTGGACGTGGGAATCCAAGCTAAGCTTCACACCCTATGGCCTACAACTCTCAACAAGGCTATCTCTTTTGCCTATGATGTAGAGAAGGAATTCCACTCCATAACCAAATCATTCCTTCTAGAACAACCATGTCAACGACTATTTTGTGTTAAACCCACATTTCCTATGAAACATAATTTTAATACCCTATCTTACTCTAGTTTTCCTTGTCCTCCACAATCCAAGAACTCAAATCCACCTATTGCTTCATCTGTCCAACCTACCAAACCACCTACCCTCCAAACTTTAATGGTGGATGCCCAATAGAAGCAACCACATATCACCTGCTAGAATTGTGGAAAACTTGGACATACAAAAATAAAGTGCCGATTGTGACCTGTTCACATGAAACCACCTACAGCTCAATTGCATAACATGGAGGCCCATAATGAAGAAATTCCTCCCGTTTGGATAGAGAAAGCATTGGAGAAGGACTTATGTACCTTGGGTAGCGATATCTCAATTTCTTCTTTACTTTGCATGCACGGTAGTATCAATACCAAGCTGATTAATATCCTACATGACAATGGTAGTTTACATGATTCCATTTCAGATTTATTAGTACATGAATTTAAATTAAAAACATTTCCTTCCTTGTATAAAGTGAAAGCTACATTTCAAGGTAGTTGTTATAATGTAACACGATAAGTGCAAGATGTTACGACTAGCATAAGCATATATGTAGATTCACGAACATTTTTAATTGCACCTTTGCAATCTTACAATGTTATACTCCGTATGTCTTTTAGTCATCATTATAACCCACACATTGAATACCATACACATACCTTTAACTTTGAATTTAAAGGTCAAATCTTTACTTTATCTACATGGCATGACTTCAAGCCATTTCCATTGATTAGTCATGTTCAAGTAAAACGTGCATTTCAATTCATGCATTGTTTTTGTCAATGTCCTAAATAATTATACTCATACACTTCCCGATGCACATAAACCTTTCATGACTACTTATAAGGATTCTTTCATGTTTAATTATCCCTCTGAACTACCACCATCGTGAGGATCCTTTGACCATAGCATGTACTTAATTCCTAGTAGTTTTGCTCCTCATGAAGCACCTTATAGGCATGGCCCATTATAGAAAAAGGAAATAAAAAAACAAGTGAAAGACTTACTCCACAAAGGACCTATAAGGCCTAGTTCTTCCCCATTTGGAGCACCAAATCTCTTAGTAGAGAAGAAGAATAAAACTTATCAAGTGCACGTTGATTAGAGAGCCCTTAATAAGATCACAATAAAGAATGGATACCCTATTCCTCAAATAGATGATCTCTTAGATAAGTTACGAGGAGCTCGTATCTTTAGTAAAATTGATCTTAAATCTTGTTACCATCAAATATGTATGTTTCAAAGTGATATTTTGAAAGCTTCATTTAGAACTCAAACCCGTCATTATGAATTTATGGTACTGCCTTTTGGACTTAGTAATGCTCCTGCTGCATTTGCACAAATGATGAAACACATTTTTCTTGATTTCCAAGCTTTTGTTCTTGTATTCTTTAATGATATACTTGTGATGGTGAGCATCAAAAGCATCTTAAAATTGTTTTTCATTGGCTATGAGAGAACACACTTTACGCTTATCCTGAAAAGAGTTACTTCTTTCAACGTAAGCTAGAATATCTAGGACATATTATTTCAAGCGAAGGCATGCATGTGGATCCAAAAAAGATTAAGGTTATAGTAGGTTTGCCTACACCACAATCCTGTTCGTTCTTTTCTTGGGTTGGCTAGCTTCTATAGGAAGTTTGTTCGAATTTTTTCTTATTTAGCACTACCTCTTACTTTATTATTGAAAAAGAAAATAAAATTTGTATGGGGACTTGAAAAACTCAAACATGCACTTCCACAACACCTATTTTATTGTTACCTGATTTTTCACAATCTTTTCATGTCGTTACTAATACTAGCAGTTCAGGATATAGGTGTTGTTTTAATGAAAAATGATCATCCTATTGCATTTGAGAGTAGGAAGCATAAGCCTTCGGAAAAGAATCATAGTACATATGATAAAGAATTGTTAGCAGTTGAGCATGCTTTTTGAATTTGGAAACACTACCTTATGGGATCTGAGGTATTAATCAACAGCTATTAAGCATTTATTAAATCAACCCTTAAGATTGACATCTTAAATGGGATTCATTCATTTAAAATTTTCAACCCGTGATCCAATATCAACTGGGGAAAGCAAATGTAATAGACGATGCTCTTAGCCCTTTTCCTTCACATTCTGTTGTTTTGCATAATAATTTTGCCATCCAAATGCATTCTTTTCAAGAAATGATTTCCACTTATGCATCTGATTTGTATTTGTCACGTGCATGGCATGACTTCAATAATGGTGCACCTTTATCTGATGAATATTATACATTTCATCATGGTTTACTTTATTTTCAACATAGACTATGCATAACCCAATCATTTAAAGATTTTGTCATCAAACAAATGCATGAACCATCTTACATGGGTCATAGAAGCATACAAAGCACCATTTCTGCGTGCAAAGATTTCTTCTTTTCGCCACACTTGGAAAAAGATATTGCACATTCTGTCTCTCAATACATTGTATGTCAGCATGTAAAACCTCATCATGGTAAACCATTTGGATTATTAATGCCACTTCCCATTCCGAACGAACCATGGGAGCAAATCTCTATGGGTTTTTTCACAAGACATCCTATCATTTCATGACATAATGATATAATTTGGACGGTCGTTGATAGGTTTAGTAAATATGCATATTTCATTCCTTGTAGAAAATATTTTATTTGCACCTCAAGCTGCAAAATTATTCATTAAATGGATTTTTACAGATCATGGATTGCCTAAAGTAATGTTATCTAATGGTGATGTTAGATTTTGTAATCATTTTTGGGTTGCCTTGTTTCAACATTTTAATTCTAAAATAGATTTTAGCTCTACATTTAGTCCCAAAAGTAATGAAAAAATTGAGGCTACAAATAGTGATATTCTTGATTTATTGCATTGTTATTCATTAGATAATCCTGTTGGAGATAGACGTCTGCGGAAGCACGCGAACAGCACAAGGAAGAAGAAGAAGCTTGGAGCACAACACACAAGACTGAATGTATTACTAGAGAATGTACAAAGATAAGTAGCCCATTAGGGCAATAGGCGTATATACAAGCCGGGGGAAAAAAACCTCCTAAAGAGGGAAAAAAGTGCCCCGGCGTTCCTAGAGTGTTCACACACATCACTACCTAAATATATCAACAAATCCCCCCTGGGAGTGATGCGGTGAACAAGGAGCTGGCACTCATGTATAAGGAAGTGCCAAGCTATGTGGAAATCACTCCACAAAAGGAAGTAAGCCCAAAGCTTTGCGGAAAGCTTCAAACTTCTCCCTAGGCAGAGCCTTCGTGAAAAGGTCTGCAATGTTCTCCTGTGTGGGCACATATGCCAAGCTGATCTCCCCAGCAGAGAACCTCTCCCTGACATAGTGATAATGCACCTCAATGTGCTTAGTGCGAGCATGGAACACAGGGTTCCTCGCAACTGCCAATGCGCTCTGACTGTCAGTGAAGATGGTGGTGGCAGAAGACTGGCCAACACCCAAATCAGCCATAAGGCGTCTGAGCCACACACACTCAACAGTCGCTGTGAAAGCTGCCCTATACTCAGCCTCACAACTGGAAGTGGCCACAGTAGGCTGCTTCTTGCTCAACCAAGATATACATGAGGTACCAAGCATGAAGCAAAAACCACTGGTGGACACACGAGTGTCATAGCAACCAGCCCAATCTGAGTCAGAAAAAGCATGCAAATCTGGCGGTAGTGATCCCCCCTTGGGATAAAATAACCCAAGTAGCCGAGTACCACTCAAGTAGCGAAAGATGCGCTTAACCGCTTTCCAATGCATGACTCCTGGGCAATGCATAAACGTGCTCATCTGTGAGACAGCAAACTGAATATCTGGCCGAGTAATGCATAAGTAAATCAAGCATCCAACAGCCTGCTGATAGAGAACAGCATCAAATGCATCTCCAGCATCATGAAGACTCAATCGTAAACCTGTCTCCATAGGAGTGGCAATAGGCTTACAGTCTTCAAGGCCAAAACGCTGCAATAATGTGTCAATATATTTCGTTTGACACAAAGCCATTCCACCATCAACATGCATAAACTGAATGCCCAAATAGTGATGCAAATGCCCCAAATCAGACATCTCAAATGAGGCATGCAAATCAGCCTTAAAATCAGCAATATGTGTCTCAATAGGACCAATGAGCAGCATGTCATCAACATAGACAACAATGATCAGAAGCACATCATTAGCACGTTTAACATATAAGGTGCTTTCAGTTGGACTGTTCTCAAAACCATGTGCAATCAGATAGGCATGTATCTTCTCATACCAAGCACGTGGTGCTTGCTTTAAACCATATAATGCCTTCTTTAACCTGCAAACCTGGTTTTCATGCCCTTTCTGCACAAAGCCACGGGGCTGAAAAACATACACTTCCTCATGCAAGTCACCATTCAGAAATGCTGTTTTAATGTCCAACTGATGTACATTCCAACCATGATGGGCTGCAAGTGCACAAATGCTGCGAACAGTAGTCATACGGCATGTAGGTGCAAAGGTCTCATCAAAATCAATGCCTCTTTCCTGTGCATAACCCTTTGCAACAAGCCTAGCCTTATACCTGTCAACTATACCATCTGGTTTACGCTTCAGCTTGTATACCCACTTAGTGCCAATGGCCTTCTTGCCAGGAGGCAAGTCACATAAAGACCATGTACCATTCTTCATTATAGCATCATACTCAGATTGCATAGCAGCCATCCAATTTTCTGAATTTTGTGCTTCATCAAAAGAAACAGGCTCATTCTCATCACAGAGACTAGATGCAGCCATAGCATAGCAATCTGATGCAAAGGAGGCACTATGAGAGCCTGAACGAGTACGATATGACAAAGGTGCATCTAATTTGCTGTCACGCAAAGTCTGCACCAGCCATTTTGGCATAGTTTTTGCCTGCTCAATATCAGCTCTCTCATCAACAAGTGCATCATGTAAATCTGCATCAGAAATGGAATGATCTGCATCATCATATGAAACTTGCAAAGGCTGAGAAGTTGCCTCATTAGGACCAGCACTAGCCTGTCCACCTGTAAAAAGAGGCATCAAAGTATCATACATGTCTTTGGAGCTAACAGATGTCTCCTTAGTACATGAAAGCAATGGCTGAATAGCATCTTCCACAAAGACAACATCACGGCTAACCAGAATGCGTTTAGTCTGTGGATGATACAGACGATAGCCTTTACTTTCAGAACTGTACCCAACAAAAATACATTTTACTGCCTTATCATCCAATTTTCTGCGATGTTGTTCAGGCACTAATGCATATGCCAAACAACCAAAAACACGCAGATGAGCAACAGATGGCTTGCGGTCATGCCAAGCCTCATATGGAGTGATAGACTGCAACGCTTTAGTGGGACACCTGTTCAGTACATATGCTGCACACATGACAGCCTCAAGCCAGAAACTATGTGGTAAAGCCTGACTTTTGACCATGCACCTCGCCATCTCCATGAGTGACCTGTTCTTTCGTTCAGCAACTCCATTCTGTTGAGGTGTATACGGCACTGTACACTGTTGTTTTATCCCACGTTCAGCCAGAAATGCATTAAAATCTGAAGACATATATTCCCCCCCTCGATCAGAACGGAGGGTGCCCATTTTACATGCTGACAGATTTTCAGCCAAAACCAAAAACTGTTTGAAGCACATGAACACTTCGGACTTTGCTTTGAGTGGATATACCCATGCATGCCTGGAAAAATCATCAATGAAAGTCACGAAGTAAAGGTAATTTCCAAAAGAGGGTGTCTGCATAGGACCACAGACGTCACTATGTACAAGCTGCAATTTCTGCGTAGCCCGAACTGAACCATCTTTTGGAAAGGAAGAACGCTGCATTTTGCCCAAAATACAGCCTTCACAAACATGTTTTCCAGGTGCCTCAAGTTTGGGCAAAGAGGACACCATTTCAGATTTCTGCAGGCGTAACAAACTAGCAAAATTCAGATGACCAAAGCGTGCATGCCAAAGCTTTGCATCTGACATAGCCTGAGAATCATGAACTGCACATGCCGAATCATTCACAGATCTTTCATAGTCTATGAGCTTATACAGCCCACGACATAAAATGCCAGAAGCAATAATCACATCGCCATTTGAGAGATCATGGACTGTACACCTGTCATCAACAAATTTCACAACCAAGCCAATCTTGGCTAATGCAGAAACTGATAACAGATTCTTTTTGATCCCTGGCACAAATAAAGCATCTGACAAAGTGAAAGAACTACCATCAGCAGTAGTCAGAATGATCTTACCAACTCCCATAACAGGATAAGAGGAGTTATTGGCGCATGTGACAGTATTCCCTGTAGGGGCAGGCTCGAGTGAAGAGAAGAAACTGCGCTGCGAGGTAATATGTTTGGTCGCCCCACTGTCAAAGTACCAAACATCTGAGTCTACTGCAGACATGCACTGATCATGAGAAGATGGGTCAAAACTGCAGACAGTAGTAAACGCCCATTCTTCTTCCTGCACAAGATTTGCAGACTCTGTTTTTGGTGTAGAGGCCTCTGCAACAACCATTCCAGCCTCTTTCTTCTTTGCCTCTTTAGCAGCCAGTTTTGGACAGTTCTTTATAATATGATCATTTCCTTTACAGTACTTGTAGAACAATTTCTGCTTTTTTGATTTCTTCTCATCTTTATCCTGGTTCTTCGATTGTGCAGCATTTGCAGATTTCTGCTTACTAGTAGAAGAGCTCCATTTTCCTTTGCCCTTCTGACTAGCCAAGAAAGCTTGATCTGCAACACGCATAATGGACCTGTTCTGCCTGGACTGATCTTCCTGCAACAGAACAGAGACTAATTCCTCAAATGACAAGGCATTCGGATTGCCCTTCATCATCAACCGAAGAGTAGAGGCAAAACTCTGATATGAATCAGGAAGACCATTCGGAACGGTCTGCAGAAGTGAGCTATCTGGTATAACCTCATCAGCAGAAATCAATTGTTCCTTCAGGTCTTTGATCTTTGTAAGAAAACTGTCCATAGAATCACCTTCATTCATGTGCTCACTCTCCAACTGTTTTCGGAGGTAAGCAACACGAGCCTCATTCCTAGCCTGATACAAAGTGGTAAGTGTATCCCAAGCATCCTTTGCTATTCTGCAAGAGCGAATGTGAGGAATAATGGCACGTTTGACAGACAAGGCTATCAATGCATGTGCCTGGGCATCTCTGCCATCCCAACGAATCTGCTCTGCAGTAGGTGCAACAGAAACAGCAGCACGAACAGGAATCTGCGGAATATCATCTTCGACACCATCTTCATCAGCTCCAACACCTGTATTTGCAGTACCTGTCGTTACAGGTGTAATAGGACGTCTTTCAACACCCTGCACAATGTTCCACAATCCTTTTGCAACCAGTACATGTCGCATCATATAAGCCCATAATGGGTAGTTGGTACCATCCAACTTATCCTCAACAGCCAACATACGGAATACATCACTGCTTTCAGCCATGGCCGGTGACTAAAATACCTTGATGCAAAAAATTGACTGTATCTCAAAAAGTTGAACAGAACTGCCCGGACGAGTTCTGCTAGACCTGTAGCAGACTTCGAGACGATTCAACTGGCGAACAGAAACTGGTATATACCTTTGGCACAAAAGGACAAAATAGCCTGCACAAGCACTATGATAGTGCGTTCGGAGGCCGAAACGAGTTTAGATCGCGATTTCGGCACCACATAGCAAAGCTGTTTTGATCTCGCAAACACCCTGAGTATGCTCACCAAATTTCATGCGAATCTGAGACTGCAAACGGAGGAGTGTCGACGGCGCCCTAGAAGAAGCGACGACCTGCTCTGATACCAATTGTTGGAGATAGACGTCTGCGGAAGCACGCGAACAGCACAAGGAAGAAGAAGAAGCTTGGAGCACAACACACAAGACTGAATGTATTACTAGAGAATGTACAAAGATAAGTAGCCCATTAGGGCAATAGGCGTATATACAAGCCGGGGAAAAAAAACCTCCTAAAGAGGGAAAAAAGTGCCCCGGCGTTCCTAGAGTGTTCACACACATCACTACCTAAATATATCAACAAATCCCAATAACTAGGATAAAAAGTTTCCATTGCTTCAATTTGCTTATAAAAACACCACACACACCACTGTTGGTCGTGCACCTTTTGAAATTGTTTATGGTGAAAAGCTTCCCACTCCCATGTCACTCAATGAAACCGACATTGATTTGGCTGTTTCTATTGCTCAAGATCACATTTCTATACTTCACGATGTCCATGAGCGTATTAGGAAAAGTCAAGAGCGATATACATGGTGTAGGCAAACCTACTATAACTTTAATCTTTTTTGGATCCACATGCATGCATTCTCTTGAAATACTATGTCCCTGATATTCTAGCTTACGTTGAAATAAGTAACTCTTTCAGGATTAGCGTAAAGTGTGTTCTCTCATAGCAAATGAAAAACAATTTTAAGATGCTTTTCATGCTCAGCATCACTTGTAAATGATGCCACACTCCATGAAGAGAGAAATATGAATGAACATGAGGAGGATGAAAAAATACCATTGATCATTCCTCTAAACACTGATATGTATGTCAAAAATAATCATGTTGAGTTGAGTCCACACGTTGAAGAAATTGAGCATAAGGGGGCAGATGAAATGTTTATTGTGATGTATGATAAATCTGATGTGTGTATAGCATCAAAGGATAATCAATGTAAAACTATTGAGTCAAACGATTGCATTGATGAAGCTCAAGTTGATTTCGGTGTATATTTCGAGATTCTCGTACATGATGAGATACTTGAGCAAGAATCAATGATTGAAGAAGGTGGACTAAGTACATCCTCTGAAGAGAACGAGCAAGAATCGATGGAGATGGATGTAGAATCCTATGAGGATATTTTGAATAAAGAAATTGACGATCAAGAGTTTCTTGATTATGAGGATATGGATTCTCTTCATGTTGGAGGAGAGATTATTTGGGATCATAACAATGATGAAGATTTCTTGGATAGACTAGAGGACAAAGCCGATACCATAATTGCTGGGGCTCAAGTAGAAAGGAATCATGATAGATTGCAAGACAAAAGTGATTGTGTATTATCATCTGAGAGCGATGATCACATCTACTTGGTGAAGGAATCGAATGAATCTAGTCAAAACTTATGCTTTAATGAAGATGAAAATCATATTCAAAATGATGCAGATGAAGATATTTCCTCAAGTGATTCCAAGCATGAAATGGATCAAAATGCATGCTTGAAGGATATTTTTGGCAATAGTTTAAACATATTGAATTTCAAAACGCTTTATACATGTGCTCTTTATTTATCATGTGCATCCTCATATGATGCATGTGAGAGGATCATGAATAAAGGTGACTATGTTCAAATGATTGCATTGTGGCTTTTCCAATTTTCTAAGAGTTATGTACACCAAACAAGACACCAAGAGATGGACAATCAAATGAAATGGCTTGTCTACATATCTAATTTGGTTAAAAATGCTTCTCTGATTGATGATGTCCAAAGGTGGCTTCTTTTTAAGCACAGCTTCTTTGGTGAGCATGTATCAAAGAAGGTGAGATTGAAGGAAGAATCTTTCTCAATAAAATTCAATAAAGCTTAAAGAAATAATTTTGTAAATAGGAATGTATATATCGTATGTTTTTTCTTTGAAGTGATGAAAGAAATAGGAATCAAATCAATAAATGGAAGATAAGGACTCATAATGAAACAAGAAGAGGAGATTGGAGGTGACAAGGTCAAGCAGCTTCTGACTTCATACTAGTGAGATGTTATCACTTCAGATTTTTCTTTTCTCTTGTATATATGTGTATGCATGTATATATGTCCATATGAAAAGACTACATGGGTTGGGCTTTTGACATGTAAAAGAGTGCATAAATAAGAAAATTAAGTAGACCAAAGATCTCGTACCGCTATTAAGATTATATGTGATGTATACTTACCATTGTGGTGAACTCTTTCCATGAAACATTGTGGTGAACTCTTTCCATGAAACATTGTGGTGAACTCTTTCCATGAAACATCAATTTACACCTGAAGAGAAGTTTATGGGTAAAAAGTCAAACTTATCACATCTTAAAATTTTTGGTTGTATTACATATGTACATATCCCAGATGAATTGAGGATGAAGATTGATCCAAAAGTGTTTCTTCATTGGTTACTCCCTTGAGCAAAAGGGATATAAATGTTATAACCCACTCACACGACAGGTAAAGGGGAGCAAAGATGTGGTATTTGTTAAACTTTCAAGCTTCTATGCAGATGCCAAAGAAGGACTCAATCTTGAACCAAATGACAAAGAAAATGCTGAAAAATCAAGTGCAGAATCTCAAGCTTTGAGTGGACCGGATGCACCACCAAGCAATAGTTCCAATTCAAATCCATGGAGTGGAAGATTGCATGGAAATTTCAGTCCAAAAAATTCATCAAATACATCCCAAAAAGGTAAAGAAAAGCTTTCTGCTGGTACTAAATCATGTGTAGGTTTTGAAGACGTTAATGGAGATTCAAGTGGTTCAGAAGAGAGTCTTGATGAGGAACTTTGATTGCCCTCTGTGAAGACTCCAGGAGTAAGAAGGGCACATGTAGATGATACAAGGAGAAGTGACCTAGGACCAAGAAGATCTGGGAGGATGCGGAATTCAGTGCAACAATTGACATATGATAGTTATATGGCTCCTCATTGTGCCTACATGACAAAGGTAATAAAAGATGTTGAACCTTCTTGTTTTGAAGATCCAATTGGTAATGCAGATTGGGAGAAAGCTACGGGTGAGGAGATGGCTGCACTTTATGGAAATGATACATGGAAGCTGGTTCCATTGCCACAAGGAAAGAAACCCATAGGCTACAAATGGGTTTACGAGGTAAAGCATAATGTTGGTGGTAGCATAAGCCGGTATAAAGCACGATTGGTAGCTAAAGGATATGCACAGACATATGGAATTGATTATGAGGAAACATTCAGTCCTGTAGCTAAAATGTCTACTGTCAGAACACTTGTTGCATTCTCTATAGCAAAAGGATGGACTTCGCATCAGATGGATGTGAAGAATGCTTTCCTACATGGTGAGTTATAGGAAGAACTATACATGGACCATTCACAAGTATATGAAGATTCAAAGAATCCAAAATATGTTTGCAAGTTACAAAAGGCTTTGTATGGGTTGAAGCATGACCCTCGTGCATGGCATGCAAGCATTGCTAATTACTTAACCAGCATTGGGTTTTCTATGTGTGATGTAGATCACTCACTATATGCAAGGAAGGTTGATGATGGCATCACTGTTGTGGATTTTTATGTTGATGACCTGGTTGTAGATGGTGATAATGAAGGAAGCATCAAAGAGGTAAAGAAACTTCTTATGCAAGAATTGACATGAAAGATCTTGGTGTGTTGCGCTATTTCTTTGGCATCGAGTTTATACATATAGAAATAGGTATATGGATGTCGCAAAGGAAATATGCCTTGAATATGCTGCAAAAGTATGGTATGGGTGATTGTAAGCCACTTTCTATGCCATTAGATCAGAATTTGAAGTTGGACACTACATCAGGTGAAGCATTGGAAAATGCTACTATGTAGAGGAAAATTGTGGGAAGTCTTATATATCTCACGATTATAAGGCGTGATCTAAGTTATACTATCGGAATTGAAATCCAGTTTATGGAAGCCACATTTGGATGCTCTGAGGTGCACTCTACGTTATGTGAGTGCTACTTTGGATTATGCATTGTTTTATGAGGCTAGTCTAGATATGCAGGTTTATGGATACACTAATGCTGATTGGGCTGGTAGCATTCTAAGTAGAAGATCTACTAGTGGTTTTCTATTGTCGCTTGGGAGTGAAGCTGTTACATGGAGCAGCAAGAAGCAACCCACTGTTGCTTTGTCAAGTACAGAGGCTGAGTATAGAGGTGCTACAATGGTAGAATGTGAGGTGTCATGGCTAGAGATGCTACTTGCGGATTTAGGTATGGAAGTGCAAAAGCCTATCACTATTTATTGTTATAATCTTAGCAGCATACAGTTAGCACGAAATCCTCTTTTCTATGCTAGAACAAAGCATATTGAGGTACATTATCACTTCATTAGAGAGAAGGTATTAGCAGGTGATATTGATCTTGTTTATGTGAGAAGAGATGAGCATGTTGCTGATATTTTCACCAAAGCACTTGGAGCTGAGAAGTTGAAGAAGTTTCGGGAGATGCTTAGATTACAGATATGGCATGGAGCTTGAGGGGGACTGTTGAGATATCAAGCTCAACATGCGATGATCAAGGATGACACGTACTAGTTTTTGTTTCTCTAATATGTATAGTGGTCACATCGATATATGTGAGGGATACTTCATTGAGCTTTATTAGATTTATCTACCGAGCGTGATGGCACATTTAATCCTTGCCAGCTTAGTCATTTGTGGACATTAGGTTTTTCCTTATCTATGGATCGTTAATATGCACTTGTTTTATCCTTGTTTTTAGGTCATTCTTGCACGTTCCTTTTTATGTAAGAGAAGAAGAAGAAGAAGATCATTCTTCCTTGCCTCAATCTATGTGTGTGTGCTTCTCCTTGAGAGTGAGAGTGTGTGTGTGAGATCTCTTCCTTATCCCCTTCCTCGTGACAGTAAGTACTCTCAAGGTTCTAGATCAAATTCTTGTCTTGTTCCTTGTTCTAGTCTTGTCTAGTGTACTTCTTCAACATCTAGCCTTGTTCTCTTGTAATCTAGCCAGGTTTTGGGATGTCTTGTATCAATTATGTATTCTTGTATCATTTTCCCCATGTGGGTATTCTTGTAATCAGAAGTGTATTTCCAAAATCTTGTTTACTATAGTCAAAGAGCACAATCTAGTGCTCCCCTAGCATTTTCGCAAGAATAGCTTCTATCCAAGACCGGGCATCATGGAGAACGCTTATGAACAGATTGTGGCATCATTTGAGAGTCTCCAACAACAAGTTGAGGATCTAACTCATCGACAAACAGAAGTCAAGATGGCACATCTGGTGCATGTAGATGCACTCCTCCAAGAACTATAAGATCAAATAGGGAATCTTCGAGCAAATCAATGGAGTATTCAAGTGAATCCATAGCTAGTACATCCTTCATGAAGGAACCCATGATTGGCATTCCAGAAAAGCTCGATGGGGATCGCATGAAGTTTTGCGGATTCCTCCAATAAGTTCAATTGTACATCAGTATGGGACGTGATAGGTACCCTGATGAGGCATCCAAGTTTGGGTCTATTGGAATGTTGTTGTTATGAATTATGGAATGTGTTGAACAAAGAAATGTTGGAGTGTTAATTTATTAATGTGTTTTGGTGTTTTTGATATAGCAGCTCAAGGTTAGTGAGGGTGTCAAAGGCGTGAAAAGGTGTACATCAATAATCCAATTTATAATAAACCTATGTAGAGGGTTCTATTGTTAGAAACATTAAGTAGAGTAGATGTTTTACCAGAATTGCTGGGGCTCAAGTAGAAAGGAATCATGATAGATTGCAAGACAAAAGTGATTGTGTATTATCATCTGAGAGCGATGATCACATCTACTTGGTGAAGGAATCAAATGAATCGAGTAAAAACTTATGCTTTAATGAAGATGAAAATCATATTCAAAATGATGCAGATGAAGATATTTCCTCAAGTGATTCCAAGCATGAAATGGATCAAAATGCATGCTTGAAGGATATTTTTGGCGATAGTTTAAACATACTAAATTTCAAAACACTTTATACATGTGCTCTTTATTTATCATGTGCATCCTCATATGATGCATGAGAGGATCATGAATAAAAGTGACTATGTTCAAATGATTGCATTGTGGGTTTCCCAAATTTCTAAGAGTTAGGTACACCAAAAAAGCCACCAAGAGATGGACAAGCAAATGAAATGGCTTGTCTACTTATCTAATTTGGTTAAAAATGCTTCTCTGATTGATGTTGTCCAAAGATGGCTTCTTTTTAAGCACAGCTTTTTTGGTGAGCATGTATCAAAGAAGATGAGATTGAAGGAAGAATCTTTTTCAATAAAATTCCATAAAGCTTAAAGAAATATTTTTGTAAATAGGAATGTATATATCGGATGTTTGCTTTGAATTGAAGAAAGAAATAGGAATCAAATCAATAAATGGAAGATAGCGACTCAAAATGAAACAAGAAGAGGAGATCGGAGGTGACAAGCTCAAGCAGCTTCTGACTTCATACTGGTGAGATGTTATCACTCCAGATTTTTCTTTTCTCTTGTATATATGTGTATGCATGTATATATGTCCATTTGAAAAGACTACATGGGTTGGGCATTTGACATGTAAAAGAGTGCATAAATAAGAAAATTAAGTAGACAAAAGATCTCGTACCGCTAATAAGATTATATGTGATGTATAAGGGCTGGGATTATATGAGTAAGATTAGAAGACGGACTAGAACTTTTGGGAATAAGACCTAGGAAAGTGACAGGAAGACCTAAACTAAGTATCTGTATATACTAGTGTTTATGAGCACTTGATGAGTGAGATGCTTCAACTTGTGCTCTTGATCTCTCATCTGGTCTGACCTTCAGACAGATTATGTCTTGAGAAAAGAATTCTTATACCAACCAGTTATCTATGTGTATGTGTATGTGCTGTTGGGCGCTGCGATGAGCTAGTAGGCGAGCGGCACTACCTTGGTCGGGCGATTAGGGCTACGAGCTGATGCTAGTTGTATCGTATGGCTTGACCTACATGTTGTTACGTGCTTAGACGGGTGGATAGGCAGGTGGAGTCACTCTGACTAGGTGGTCAGAGCCACGAGCCAATGTTGATTTGGTATGAGGCTGACATTGTGCATCGTGTGCTATGTTAGGTCGGTATATGGGTGGGGTGAACTTGGCCGGGTGGTCAAGTCCACGAGTTGCATCCGATTTTGGCATAGGCCAACGTGTGTAGAAAAAGAATAAATAAATAAAAGTATAAACAAAAGTATCAAGGCTGAGCTAGTACAAAGAATTTAAATAAAGAAAAATAGAATAAAAATAAAAGAAAAATAAGAAAAGGTCTGATGGGGGTTCAGATGATGGGAGATCAATAGAGAAGCCGGATGGGAGTCTCATAAATCGAGTTAGTAAGGACTAGTATATGCAAATGCTTCAGATAAGCTACTAGATCTGACCGGGTCGAGTTAACGAGAGAGCTAAGAGGTTTTTTATTTACTCATGTGATTTCTAGTCTAAGTACATTAGTGTATTCTGATATGTTGTATGGGATGCTTTTGTCTACCTTCTTTCTCTTTAAGTTGAGCTTATTTTCCATGAATACTTGATGCTCGTTCATGCTTGTTGCTATGTATGCAGGATGGTGGCGCATCCGGAGGATGCATAGGTTGAGAGGGAGTGGATGTGGTCGAGAAAGGACACTCAAGCTTGAGTACCATTACAAAGCATCCAATCGATTCAAATGAGAAGATATCAATATGCTTAACATTTTGGTGAACTCTTTCCATAAAACGTTCATTTATAAATATCTTGATTGATACATGAAAACCTACATCTTTATGTGTGTGTATATGTGACTACCTATGACCAAAAATTCATATTGACTTGTCTTCATGAGTTAGAGTGACTCGTCTAATCATCACTTGCAAGAGATTAATATCCCATGATATTGAATTGATCTTATTGTCTTCACCTTCATACGCTTTTGATATGAATGTGCTATTCATGTGTGATCCCTAATTGTAGATAGATGTGTTTGCATGTCGGATATGGATGTGTGTAATACTCTAAGTTCCCATATGAGCAAAATGTATATATGCATGTACATATGAACATGTGTGTGTTGAGATTTTCTATGTAGAAAAATGAGCATCAATGTATTTACGCTATGTGTATACATATCAATATATGTATATATGTACATTAAGTATGTGAGTGTTTATGTGTATTCGTGCTTGAGCATGAGTACCGATGCATGCATTTTAATGTTAGTATGTATTTGATGTGTGAATATCTCTTTGTATGCATTCATAATGGTGCACATCAAAATACAAATTACTCAAATATATTACATTCTAATTGAAAGGCATGCTCGTCTCTTTTGGAAGTAAGAATGTAATATACTAACATGGAAGCAAGAACTAGAAAGAAGGGAATCGTTGAGAAACAGGGGATTTATGTGGCTCTTGCTGAGGACATGAGGGAGTTTTTCCCTAATGGGGACTCTCGTACTTCGGGCATCATGGAGAAACCGGAACGAAATCGCTGTCATGGGGCTTACCTCTCTCTCATGCCTCTGGGGCAAAATATCTTCATACGTAACATGAATCTAGTTCAACCTTGAAGAAAATCGGGGTTCTGAGGGTTTCGAAAAGGCTCTAGGACAACTGGACTGAAGCGTTAGAAAAGTGACTGTTGTTGATGCATTCGATATCTTGATCTATATAGACCTTCATTTCTTGACTGTACTAGCAATATATTTCATCTCCCTGCTTTGATATTCATTGGTCACTTCCTTGAGCATTAGAAAGAGAAGGAGATGCTGCAACATTGACCATACTTGGTAGAATAAGGAAGTATTGCAGAGAAGGTTTGGTTGAATGCTTTGGAGGAGTGGCACCAAAATTCCTTCTAACTTGAAGCCAATATCTGCTCATGATTACCAAGTACTGTTGTGTGTCTAAGTATCTGTAAAGAGAAGAAGTGCAGATCTTGAAGATCGTCTTGTTATCATGCAAGATGTTTCTTTTATTGGATGACTGCACCCACTATGCTGAGCTTTCGAAGCTCTGTTGTTACTTTCTCAAATAAAATTCATCGGTCCTCATCCGGAGCAAAGACATTTTTATGGAGTACGGCAGCACAAGATAACTGAACTTCTCATAATTATCGTTGTGCAACTATTATGAGGAGAACAACCACCTATGGGTTCAAGGAGGAAAGAGGAGAGTCCATATTTGAAAAGGGATTAAAGAATGGTATCAAGGGAAAAGCATGGTTCAGAGAAACATTCCTGAAGAGAAGGAAGCTACAATTCTATTAGAATAGCACATAAGACTTTGCTATAATGTTCTCACGAGGGGCATTCACACTAAAGCATTCCAGAAATGTGGTTTCAAGGATCACTTCAGTTGTCGCACCATCAGTATTAATGGAAAGAGTCCGCTATTCAAATGGAAGTTCTTATGATAGCATGGTTTGACTCTCTACTCTTTATCAGAATCTGGATATGTCTTTTTCTTATTAGGTTGTAATGGAAAAAGGAAATTGTTTGAATGTACGAAAGATTTTACCTACCTGTTCATGTGATCCTTCCGATTTCTAGGAGGGTTCCTATATGTCTCTCATTTGAGATTTCCTTCCTGTGATATATTCCTTATGAGAATAGAAGTAAGAGGATTTATTTCTTTGATTTGAGAATTTCAAAAATAAAAGAAACGTTTAGATCTTTTATTTAACGGTATCTATCTGTCTTGTTCATATACAATGAGTTTCCAAGTTATGGTTATGTGAGAAATATGCATGTATAGAATCTGTGATGAAACCATAATTACACCTAGGCTCTCATAAACAGGAAACTAGAGCTAAGGTGAGTGTTGAATGGTCGATTTCTTTTGCGGTTTTTTATTTCTTCACCTTATGGTCTTTTGCAGAGCAGGTTCTAAACAGAAAGTGTGAATGAAAAACAAAAGAGAGGCAACAGTTAGGTGCTGATCTTTGGAGCTTTGATGACTCATTTTCATACATGCCAAGTATTTGAGTTTTTGTTTTTCTTAAGTGTGTCTGATCGTACATTTGAAAGTTATCATCTGCTCGTAAATTTAAAAGTCATCAGTTTGTCACGTCAAGCATCCAAAGTATCCGATCATAAAGACAAGGAATCAAGTGGAGAAAGTTACGGTGAATGGTGTGAGACCGTTTAGGAGATAATAGTTGTGCATTCAGAGTGAATCATGCATTTATTAGTTAAAGATAAATAGAACTAGAGACACGACGTTGTTGACATTTAGGTTCTCAAAATACTATCAACTTGATTCCAGTTCTTCATTTTCCTATGAGTTGTAAAAACGGAGGTTTGGTTTTATGGTCATCATTATTGGCAAGATCAGAATATTGATTATGAGTACAAAATGCTCATCACTGAAACTAATGTAAATGCACCACGCAAGTCTTGGAAGCATTCCTTAACATCCATATGAATTCTTTGAATTAGAAGGGAGATCTTCAACATCGAAGTGGTTTGCTTTTTATTACTTTCAAACACATTTTCTTCTCAAGAGGACTCAACAACAAGTTCTAGAGTTCACTTACTCTTACAGGTAGGCTGTGTTGTGGCTCTGAATATAACATTGCACCTTGAGGTGAACCAAAGAAAGAACTTTGCTTTGTGCTACAATCCATTAGGAGATAGAAACAAACTAATTCGAGAAGAGGCTCAATAGTAGTGTTATAAGAAAGGAAGAGATTTAACTCAGCATTCTACCACACTGAGAATCACGAAATGCAAGATGGAATTTATGAAAAGAGAATGTGATGTTTCTATGACAAGAAATCCACGGTTTGTATGCCACATTACTTGTTGCATTTCTGATCGCATTTGGGTAGAACAAGGTGAAATTAATATGATAGATGAGAACATTCAAACTATCGGTTGTAAATGCTAATGCTTAATGTGTTAAAATAAGAGTTGCATCTACATACTTTTACTTCAAGCTTACAACAATTTTTACACCCTCCTTTCCACGAACCTGATGACAATGTGCACCATGCCTCCAGTGCAGCCTATTGCTCAGCAGCCACCTACACCACCAGTCAAGCCACCATTTTAGAGAAAAAATGGGCCTTTCGAGAGACAAGAAACTAGTGGATTTGGAAAAGCAAAGAAATATGTATGGTTTGATGCACAAGAAAATTTCTCTTATGCATGTGAAAAGCTAAACCAAGCAAAAGAGCATCAGTTGGTGATAGATAAAGATAGGAAGCTCTACAACTTCAGGATTGAGCTTCCTCTACCTATGAACTAGGGGAAGGGAGGAATGGAGAAACTTTATGAAAAACTATCAAGTAATAATGCCAACACATCAGCTGCTTAGTAGAGATGCTAGAGGAAGGGGATGAAGAGGAAATTAGACCTCGACCTCAAAGAAATTACTCTATAATAGCTTTAGTGAGAGCTAGGGATGGGATCATGCAGAAGATTGCCTAGAAATCTCCTATAGATCACTTCTCGATCTACTCTCACATAGCCAATGTAGAGGACAAGAGGGAGAGGGATGAGAACCAAGAAGAGGCTGAGCCAATCAACTTGACTTTGAGCTCTTTGACTTTAACCAACTTGAATTTGACCACTTTGACTTTGACCATTTTGACTTTGAAAAACTTGACTTTGATGGGCTCAACAAGAATATATGTGTTCTGACTTTAATGCATTTCTCACTGAATGTATCATGGACAAAGGAAACCATCCTAAACCTCAGATTCCATGTGACTTCTATATCTCATGATTGGTTCACAATTTGGAGAAATCAATGCTTCCACTGTGTCTATAACATGCAAAACCCTAAGATCAAATGCGTGCATGCTTGATTTTGACATGTAGAGATCATGTTTCAAATTGATGACATCATCAATGCCATCATAAATTTGTAACTCCCTCTGATGAATCACCATTGAAAAACTATATAAGGAGTGGTGGGCCACATACATACTTAGTCTTGCCAATACCAGTCTTGGGAGCTCAAGGAGTCATGCCTTCCAAGTAAGTGTTGAGATATCAAGCTCAACATGTGATGATCCAGGATGACACGTACCAGTTTTTTGTTTCTCTGACATGTATAGTGGTCATGCCGGTATATATCAGGGATACTTTATTGAGCTTTAATAGATTTATCTATCGAGAGTGATGACACATTTGTTCCTTGCCAGCTCAATCATTCGTGGACATTAGGTTTTTCCTTATATACTGATCTTTATATATTGCACTTGTTGTAATCTTGTTGTTAGGTCATTCTTGTACATTCCTTTTTATGTAATAGAAGAAGAAGAAGAAGATCATTCTTCCTTGCCTCAATTTGTGTGTATGTGTGCTTCTCCTTGAGAGTGAGAGTGTGTGTGTAAGCTCTCTTCCTTATCTCCTTCCTCGTGACATGGTATCAGAGCGAGCGTGGTTGTAGAGCGCTCGTGGAGAAGGCAACGGTGAAGAGTATGTGGCAAGGCATGGAGAAAACGTGATTCACAAACGACCTCCGTTTGCTACGAAAATCAGCGTGAAGTTTCAGAGCCATCTCCATCTTCGTTTCGAGCCTGCAAGGTGGGGCCCGGAAAAAACAAGGTCACTTTTAGAAACTATAACTTGCATTGTGTTCGGAAACACTCATATATTCCAGATCCAGAATTTCAAGCGATTCAGTCTACTGTTGATACACGAAAACTGTGTTTTTCTGAGATCGGACTATCACGTCATAGTGCGATAGTGTTCAAGTAGAAGTGTTGCTTGGTGTTTTTTAGTGTTGTGAATTGCTGGAGAAATGGCAAATCCATATGGAATGAGTCAGCTTATGAGTGATAAGCTGGAAAAGAACAATTTCCATGCTTGGAGATTCAGAATAACGAATTTCCTGATGGGAAAAGGCTATTGGAAGTACATGGAAGGAGAATGAAAATGCTCCACAGTTACCAGAGAAGAATCAGATTGCAGAACAAATAAGAGCATATGAGGAATGGAATCAAGGAGCACGAAAGGTAATGTACTGGCCATCTGTTAGCATACAAGATAGCATGATTGGGCACATACAGGATGCCAAGATTCCGAAAGAGTCTTAGAACCGTTTGGTCACATTGTATGAGACCAATACAAAGGCACAAACATTGCAACTCAAGAACAAGCTGCATACATTGGAGAAAAAGAGCATGTCGGTAAGTGACTACACTCTGAAAATCAAAAGCATATGTGAGTCACTTGCATCTATTGGCATGAATGTAGATGATGATGATAAGGTGGAAGTGTGCCTTCGTGGTTTAGGAACTGCATATAAGGAGTTCATAACTTTTATATAGACCAGGGAAAATATTCCAAATTTTGCTGATCTGGTATCTATGCTAATTATTGAAGAAAAGAATCTAGGTGAGGATTCAAACTCCCAAGTGAAGACCAGTTCTGAGCAGGTATTCTAGTCTGGCAGAGGTAGACAAAGAGGTAGAGGTTTCAGAAGTGGAAGAGGAAACAGTATCCAAGACCAAGGTCAACAACAGAATCATGCAGGAGGAAGAGGACAGTTTTGAGGTAGGGGAAGCAAAAGAGGTCGCAAAAATTTGCAAAGAAATGATTCAGGTAATGATACTAAAGGATGCTAAAATTATGGTAAACCTGGATACTTTGAACGTGATTGTAGGTTGAAGAATGAAAATAATAGAAGACAGCAAAAGAACTATGCATTCACAAGTGCAGACAATTTTGAGAAGTTGTTTATGCTTCAACATCACATCATGAATACGATGTCTACTGGTGTTTCAAAATCGAATGATAATATCTAGTATGTTGATACAGGTGCTTAAAATCACATCACCAGTCATGCGAAATGGTTTAGTACTTTGCAAAACTTGCCAGTTTCTGCATATGTTTAAACAGGTGATAACACATCACATCCTATTGAGCATACAGGAAACATAGCACTATCTATGGAGGATGGAAAGGTAAAACATCTTGTTGATGTGATGCATGTTCCAAATATAACAAAGAATCTAGTTTCTGTTGGACAAATGGTTGACCAGGGATTACAAGTCAGGTTCAATGCTGATGGATATATGTAGACGACTACAAGTGCAATGGACGATTGGTTGCCAAAGGAAACAAAGTGGGTAGGATGTTCACCTTAAATGTGAAGATTCCTGAAATGAATGCAACCATGTTTGCAAAAGGTGCAAGAGTTATTAATGATATAGAGATTTGGCACAAATGAATTGGACACGCAAATCTGCAAAGGTTGAAACTGATGGAGTCAAAGGAGATTGTCCATGGACTACCAAATTTCAAAGTTGTAGAAACGCAAAAGGTATGTGCAGCATGTCAATTTGGTAAATAGTCAAGAGCATCATTTATGCATGACAAGCATGTTAGTGAGAATGTAGTAGATGTAGTACATAGAGATGTTCGGGATCCAGCAAAGACCACATCTATGGGCAGTTGCAGGTTTTATGTTACTTTCATTGATGACCATACATGCAAAGTATGGGTATATTTCGTTAAAGAGAAGAGTGAGCTATTCACTCACTTCTAGAATTTTAAAGTTATGATGGAAAAGCAGATAGGGAAGTACATTCAGACGTTAAGATCTGATGGAGAAGATGAATACATGTCAAATGAGTTCAGTAATTTTTGAAAAAATCATGGAATTTGACGTCAGTTTTCATGCAGGTACACACCACAACAGAATGCTCTTGTCGAACTAAAAAATAGACATATTGTAGAAATAGCAAGAGGCTTGATCGCTAAGGAGAATAGGCCTGATTATTATTGGGCAAAAGCTGCGCATACTGCTATATGCATCATGAACAGAACTACGACTACTGTTGTACATCAAGTTACACCTAAAGAGAATTTTACAGTTAAAAATTCAAACTTATCACATCTTAAAGTTTTGGGTTGTATTACATATGTACATATCCCAGATGAATTGAGGACGAATCTTGATCCAAAAGTGTTTCTTTATTGGTTACTCGCTTGAGCAAAAGGGATATAAATGTTATAACCCACTCACATGACAGGTAAAGGGGAGCAGAGATGTGGTATTTGATTAAATTTCAAGCTTCTATGCAGAGGCCAAAGAAGGACTGAATCTTGAACCAAATGACAAAGAAAATGCTGAAAAATCAAGTGCAAAATCTCAAGTTTTGAGTGGACCGGATGCACCACCAAGCAATAGTTCCAATTGAAATCCATGGAGTGGAAGACCGCGTGGAAATTTCAGTCCAACAAATTCATCAAATACATCCAAAAAAGTTAAAGAAAAGCTTTATGCTGGTAGTAAAACATGTGCAGGTTTTGAAGACGTTGATGGAGATTCAAGCGGTTCAGAAAAGAGTCTTGATGATGAACTTGGATTGCCCTCTGTGAAGACTCCAGGGGTAAGAAGGGCACATGCAGATGATACAAGGAGAAGTGACCTAGGACCAAGAAGATCTCGGAGGATGCGGAATTCAGTGCAAAAATTGACGTATGACAGTTATATGGCTCGTCATTGTGCCTACATGACAAAGGTAATACAAGATGTTGAACCTTCTTCTTTCAAAGATGCAATTGGTAATGCAGATTGGGAAAAAGCTATGGATGAGGGGATGGCTGCACTTTATGGAAATGATACATCGAAGCTGGTTCAATTGCCACAAGGAAAGAAACCCATAGGCTGCAAATGGGTTTCCAAGGTAATGTATAATGTTGATAGTAGCATAAGCGAGTATAAAGCACGATTGGTAGCAAAAGGATATGCACAGACATATGGCATTGATTATGAGGAAACATTCAGTCCTGTAGCTAAAATGTCTTCTGTCAGAACACTTGTTGCATTCACTATAGCAAAAGGATGCACTTTGCATCAGATGGATGTGAAGAATGCTTTCCTACATGGAGAGTTATAGGAAGAACTATACATGGACCACCCACAAGTATATGAGGATTCAAAGAATCCAAAATATGTTTGCAGGTTGCAAAAGGCTTTGTATGGGTTGAAGCAAGACCCTCGTGCATGGCATGCAAGGATTGGTGATTACTTAACCAGCATTGGGTTTTCTATGTGTGATGCTGATCACTCACTATATGCAAGGAAGGTTGATGATGGAATCACTATTGTGGCTATTTATGTTGATGACATGATTGTAGGTGGTGATAATGAAGGAAGCATCAAAGAGGTAAAGAAACCTCTTATGCAGGAATTTGACATGAAAAATCTTGGTGTGCTGTGCTATTTCTTGGGCATCGAGTTTATACATATAGAAACAGGTATATGGATGTCGCAAAGGCCCTTGAATATGCTGCAAAAGTATGGTATGGCTGATTGTAAGCCAATTTCTATGCCATTAGATTAGAATTTGAAGTTGGACACTACATGAGGTGAAGCATTGGAAAATGCTACTATGTAGAGGAAAATTGTGGGAAGTCTTATATATCTCACAATTATAAGGCATGATCTAAGTTATACTATTGGACTTGAAAGCCACTTTATGGAAGCCACATTTGGATGCTCTGAGGCGCACTCTACGTTATGGTAGTGCTACTTTGGATTATGCATTGCTTAATGAGGCTGGTCTAGATTTGCAGGTTTATGGATACACCAATACCGATTGGGCTGGTAGCATTCCGGATAGAAGATCTACTAGTGGTTTTCTATTCTCAGTTGGGAGTGCAGCTGTTAAATGGAGCAGCAAGAAGGAACCCACTGTTGCTTTGTCGAGTATAGAGGTTGAGTATAGAGGTGTTGCAATGGTGGCATGTGAGGTATCATGGCTAGAGATGCTACTTGCGGATTTAGGTGTCGAAGTGCAAAAGCCTATCACTATTTTTGATATTAAAAGCAAAGGCTTTCTACAGAAAATACCAACTTTTATTTTCACGCATGGTTTTTGAACCCGCCCTCATGTCACTAGTATTTCTACATAATAAAAAATCTTGTAAATTCATGCACTCTATGGACTGTCAAAAGAGAGTGCATTGGGGGAGATTGCACCCAATACTATGTTCTGTCTCGTTATATATTGCACTTGTTGTATTCTTGTTTTCAAGTCATTCTTGTACATTCTATTTTATGTAAGAGAAGAAGAAGAAGAAGATCATTCTTCCTTGCCTCAATCTATGTGTGTGTGCTTCTCCTTGAGAGTGAGAGTGTGTGTGTGAGCTCTCTTCCTTATCTTCTTCCTCGTGATAGTAAGTACTCTCCAAGTTCTAGATCGAATTCTTGTCTTGTTCCTTGTTCTAGTCTTGTCTAGTGTAGTTCTTCAACATCTAGCCTTGTTCTCTTGTAATCTCATAGTATGAGATATTTTCTAGTTATTTCTTGTATTTAGATCATCTTCCTAAAGGGAGTTCTTGTAACCCACAGATCTTGCTTCAAACCTACCAATCCTAGGTTTTGGGATGTCTTGTATCAATTATGTATTCTTGTATCATTTTCCTTATGTGGGTGTTCTTGTAATGAGAAGTATATTTCCAAAATCTTGTTTACCATAGTCAAAGAGCATAATCTAGTGGTCCCCTAGAATTTTCGCAAGAATAGCTTCTATCCAAGACCGGACATCATGGAGAATGCTTATGAATAGATTGTGGCATGATTTCAGAGTCTCCAAGAACAAGTCGAGGATCTAACTCATCCACAAAGAGAAGTGAAGATGGGACATCTGGTGCATGTAGATGCACTCCTCCAAGAACTATAAGAAGAAATAGGGAATCTTCGAGCAAATCAATGGAGTATTCAAGTGAATCAATAGCTAGTACATCATTCATGAAGGAACCCATGATTTGCATTCCAGAAAAGCTCGATGGGGATCGCATTAAGTTTTGCGGATTTCTCCAATAAGTTCAATTGTGCATCCGTATGGGACGTGATAGATACCCTAATGAGGCATCCAAGTTCGGGTTTATTGGAATGTTGTTGTTATGAATTATGGAATGTGCTGAACAAAGAAATGCTGGAGTGTTAATTTATTAATGTGTTTTGGTGTTTTGGATATAGAAGCTCAAGGTTAGTGAGGGCATCAAAGGCGTGAAAGAGTGTACATCAATAATCCAATTTATAATAAACCTATGTAGAGGGTTCTATTGTTAGAGACAATTAGTAGAGTACTTGTTAGAATAAGGGTCATTGAAGACCGTAGTTTCTGATATTAAAAGCAAAGGCTTTCTACAAAAGTTACTAACTTTTATTTTCACGCATGGTTTTTGAACCCGCTCTCATGTCACTAGTATTTCCAGATAATAAAAAATTCCTATAAATTCATGCACTCTATGGAGTGTCAAAAAAGAGTGCATGGGTGGAGATTGCACCCAATATTGTGTTCTCTCTCGTCTCCTAGCGTGTCTATTTTTCTATGTGTTTTCAGCATCCATAACCTCTATGTGCACGTGAGTGAGATCTTGATAACGATGGTATTAGAGCCCTACATAGGTCACTGTGGAGGCATTTGTTTCTGTTCCTTTTTGCCATTGATCTCCATTTCGCTGTTCTCTAATCGTGATTCGATTCCGATTCTGGTTTCGTTTCCATTTCCATTTCTGTTTCCGATTTTGGTTCCAATTTCAATTTCAGTTTCAGTTCCAGTTTTAGAAGCAGAACCTATGTTTACTCCTTTGGCTTACTCCAAGGCATTCACTAAGGTGTCTTTAAGGCATAGAACTTAGGCATAACTACGGCATTACTTTGGCATCTTTGGTACCCAAGGATCCCTTGGTGACCATTGGCTAAGCGTGAACGAATGTCAATTTATGAGTGGCAATAAGGAGTTTTATATTCACCAAAGTGGGAGGATTTCAACCCAGAACCTCACGCTCACAAGGGAAGTGCTTTAGCACTACACTATCTCTTTGTATTTTCACTCTAGTTCTCTTTTCGTATATTTAACACAACTTGTATCTCTTTCTTACTTTTTCAATTCCCAAGAACAACCCTTCCTTATACATTTTAATTCAAGAAATCTCAAAAATTATTTTTACATATCTAGCAAGAGGATTTTGTTCTCTACATACTCATGGACTCTACAAACACCATGGAGGATTTTGATGAGTCACATTTACTCGAGTTAACATTCGAGCAATAGCTTGAGCTCCTACAGCACGAACTTCAAGGTGATCAGAATGAGATTTGAAAACATGATGAAGTACTCCAAAAGATGCAATCTGATGAAGATAACCTGATGAGGGTGGTAAAAGCTATTGTCTCTACCCAATTAGACGACACACATTCCAAGCTTGGTGTTAAAAATTACCAGTTTCTATGGTTTGATGGCCATAACGATGGACCTTTTGGTTCTTTCATGGTTGTCATAGTTTGATGATCTTTATACTAACGAAACATATGCTGAAAGTGAAAAAGTTAAATTTTTTGTTAATTATTTACTAGGAAAAGTTGAGCTTTGGTGGACTGTCCTATGCCACAGTACAGACCATCCAACAACATAGAAGGCTTTCCAAGATAAAGTGAAGGATTCTTATCTTCCTCCTCAATATCATCTACATGCTCGATGTGCATGGAAAACCTTCACATGGAAGGAGGGTGAAAGAGTCACTATGTACAGGGAGCGGTTCTCGCAAAAATTTATTATTGGTTAGAATGCTTGAAGATGTACCAGAGGATAGCTTGCGGGAGAAATACGAAAATGGTTTGGACGTGGGAATCCAAGCTAAGCTTCACACCCTATGGCCTACAACTCTCAAGAAGGCTATCTCTTTTGCCTATGATGTAGAGAAGGAATTCCACTCCATAACCAAATCATTCCTTCTAGAACAACCATGTCAACGACTATTTTGTGTTAAACCCACATTTCCTATGAAACATAATTTTAATACCCTATCTTACTCTAGTTTTCCTTGTCCTCCACAATCCAAGAACTCAAATCCACCTATTGCTTCATCTGTCCAACCTAGCAAACCACCTACCCTCCAAACTTTAATGGTGGATGCCCAATAGAAGCAACCACATATCACCTGCTAGAATTGTGGAAAACTTGGACATACAAAAATAAAGTGCCGATTGTGACCTGTTCACATGAAACCACCTACAGCTCAATTGCATAACATGGAGGCCCATAATGAAGAAATTCCTCCCGTTTGGATAGAGAAAGCATTGGAGAAGGACTTATGTACCTTGGGTAGCGATATCTCAATTTCTTCTTTACTTTGCATGCACGGTAGTATCAATACCAAGCTGATTAATATCCTACATGACAATGGTAGTTTACATGATTCCATCTCAGATTTATTAGTACATGAATTTAAATTAAAAACATTTCCTTCCTTGTATAAAGTGAAAGCTACATTTCAAGGTAGTTGTTATAATGTAACACGATAAGTGCAAGATGTTACGACTAGCATAAGCATATATGTAGATTCACGAACATTTTTAATTGCACCTTTGCAATCTTACAATGTTATACTCCGTATGTCTTTTAGTCATCATTATAACCCACACATTGAATACCATACACATACCTTTAACTTTGAATTTAAAGGTCAAATCTTTACTTTATCTACATGGCATGACTTCAAGCCATTTCCATTGATTAGTCATGTTCAAGTAAAACGTGCATTTCAATTCATGCATTGTTTTTGTCAATGTCCTAAATAATTATACTCATACACTTCCCGATGCACATAAACCTTTCATGACTACTTATAAGGATTCTTTCATGTTTAATTATCCCTCTGAACTACCACCATCGCGAGGATCCTTTGACCATAGCATGTACTTAATTCCTAGTAGTTTTGCTCCTCATGAAGCACCTTATAGGCATGGCCCATTATAGAAAAAGGAAATAAAAAAACAAGTGAAAGACTTACTCCACAAAGGACCTATAAGGCCTAGTTCTTCCCCATTTGGAGCACCATATCTCTTAGTAGAGAAGAAGAATAAAACTTATCAAGTGCACGTTGATTAGAGAGCCCTTAATAAGATCACAATAAAGAATGGATACCCTATTCCTCAAATAGATGATCTCTTAGATAAGTTACGAGGAGCTCGTATCTTTAGTAAAATTGATCTTAAATCTTGTTACCATCAAATATGTATGTTTCAAAGTGATATTTTGAAAGCTTCATTTAGAACTCAAACCCGTCATTATGAATTTATGGTACTGCCTTTTGGACTTAGTAATGCTCCTGCTACATTTGCACAAATGATGAAACACATTTTTCTTGATTTCCAAGCTTTTGTTCTTGTATTCTTTAATGATATACTTGTGATGGTGAGCATCAAAAGCATCTTAAAATTGTTTTTCATTGGCTATGATAGAACACACTTTACGCTTATCCTGAAAAGAGTTACTTCTTTCAACGTAAGCTAGAATATCTAGGACATATTATTTCAAGCGAAGGCATGCATGTGGATCCAAAAAAGATTAAGGTTATAGTAGGTTTGCCTACACCACAATCCTGTTCGTTCTTTTCTTGGGTTGGCTAGCTTCTATAGGAAGTTTGTTCGAATTTTTTCTTATTTAGCACTACCTCTTACTTTATTATTGAAAAAGAAAATAAAATTTGTATGGGGACTTGAAAAACTCAAACATGCACTTCCACAACACCTATTTTATTGTTACCTGATTTTTCACAATCTTTTCATGTCGTTACTAATACTAGCAGTTCAGGATATAGGTGTTGTTTTAATGAAAAATGATCATCCTATTGCATTTGAGAGTAGGAAGCATAAGCCTTCGGAAAAGAATCATAGTACATATGATAAAGAATTGTTAGCAGTTGAGCATGCTTTTTGAATTTGGAAACACTACCTTATGGGATCTGAGGTATTAATCAACAGCTATTAAGCATTTATTAAATCAACCCTTAAGATTGACATCTTAAATGGGATTCATTCATTTAAAATTTCCAACCCGTGATCCAATATCAACTGGGGAAAGCAAATGTAATAGACGATGCTCTTAGCCCTTTTCCTTCACATTCTGTTGTTTTGCATAATAATTTTGCCATCCAAATGCATTCTTTTCAAGAAATGATTTCCACTTATGCATCTGATTTGTATTTGTCACGTGCATGGCATGACTTCAATAATGGTGCACCTTTATCTGATGAATATTATACATTTCATCATGGTTTACTTTATTTTCAACATAGACTATGCATAACCCAATCATTTAAAGATTTTGTCATCAAACAAATGCATGAACCATCTTACATGGGTCATAGAAGCATACAAAGCACCATTTCTGCGTGCAAAGATTTCTTCTTTTCGCCACACTTGGAAAAAGATATTGCACATTCTGTCTCTCAATGCATTGTATGTCGGCATGTAAAACCTCATCATGGTAAACCATTTGGATTATTAATGCCACTTCCCATTCCGAAGGAACCATGGGAGCAAATCTCTATGGGTTTTTTCACAAGACATCCTATCATTTCATGACATAATGATATAATTTGGACGGTCGTTGATAGGTTTAGTAAATATGCATATTTCATTCCTTGTAGAAAATATTTTATTTGCACCTCAAGCTGCAAAATTATTCATTAAATGGATTTTTACAGATCATGGATTGCCTAAAGTAATGTTATCTAATGGTGATGTTAGATTTTGTAATCATTTTTGGGTTGCCTTGTTTCAACATTTTAATTCTAAAATAGATTTTAGCTCTACATTTAGTCCCAAAAGTAATGAAAAAATTGAGGCTACAAATAGTGATATTCTTGATTTATTGCATCGTTATTCATTAGATAATCCCAATAACTAGGATAAAAAGTTTCCATTGCTTCAATTTGCTTATAAAAACACCACACACACCACTGTTGGTCGTGCACCTTTTGAAATTGTTTATGGTGAAAAGCTTCCCACTCCCATGTCACTCAATGAAACCGACATTGATTTGGCTGTTTCTATTGCTCAAGATCACATTTCTATACTTCACGATGTCCATGAGCGTATTAGGAAAAGTCAAGAGCGATATACATGGTGTAGGCAAACCTACTATAACTTTAATCTTTTTTGGATCCACATGCATGCATTCTCTTGAAATACTATGTCCCTGATATTCTAGCTTTCGTTGAAATAAGTAACTCTTTCAGGATTAGCGTAAAGTGTGTTCTCTCATAGCAAATGAAAAACAATTTTAAGATGCTTTTCATGCTCAGCATCACTTGTAAATGATGCCACACTCCATGAAGAGAGAAATATGAATGAACATGAGGAGGATGAAAAAATACCATTGATCATTCCTCTAAACACTGATATGTATGTCAAAAATAATCATGTTGAGTTGAGTCCACACGTTGAAGAAATTGAGCATAAGGGGGCAGATGAAATGTTTATTGTGATGTATGATAAATCTGATGTGTGTATAGCATCAAAGGATAATCAATGTAAAACTATTGAGTCAAACGATTGCATTGATGAAGCTCAAGTTGATTTCGGTGTATATTTCGAGATTCTCGTACATGATGAGATACTTGAGCAAGAATCAATGATTGAAGAAGGTGGACTAAGTACATCCTCTGAAGAGAACGAGCAAGAATCGATGGAGATGGATGTAGAATCCTATGAGGGTATTTTGAATAAAGAAATTGAAGATCAAGAGTTTCTTGATTATGAGGATATGGATTCTCTTCATGTTGGAGGAGAGATTATTTGGGATCATAACAATGATGAAGATTTCTTGGAAAGACTAGAGGACAAAGCCGATACCATAATTGCTGGGGCTCAAGTAGAAAGGAATCATGATAGATTGCAAGACAAAAGTGATTGTGTATTATCATCTGAGAGCGATGATCACATCTACTTGGTGAAGGAATCGAATGAATCTAGTCAAAACTTATGCTTTAATGAAGATGAAAATCATATTCAAAATGATGCAGATGAAGATATTTCCTCAAGTGATTCCAAGCATGAAATGGATCAAAATTCATGCTTGAAGGATATTTTTGGCAATAGTTTAAACATATTGAATTTCAAAACGCTTTATACATGTGCTCTTTATTTATCATGTGCATCCTCATATGATGCATGTGAGAGGATCATGAATAAAGGTGACTATGTTCAAATGATTGCATTGTGGCTTTTCCAATTTTCTAAGAGTTATGTACACCAAACAAGACACCAAGAGATGGACAAGCAAATGAAATGGCTTGTCTACATATCTAATTTGGTTAAAAATGCTTCTCTGATTGATGATGTCCAAAGGTGGCTTCTTTTTAAGCACAGCTTCTTTGGTGAGCATGCATCAAAGAAGGTGAGATTGAAGGAAGAATCTTTCTCAATAAAATTCAATAAAGCTTAAAGAAATATTTTTGTAAATAGGAATGTATATATCGTATGTTTTTTCTTTGAAGTGATGAAAGAAATAGGAATCAAATCAATAAATGGAAGATAAGGACTCATAATGAAACAAGAAGAGGAGATTGGAGGTGACAAGGTCAAGCAGCTTCTGACTTCATACTAGTGAGATGTTATCACTTCAGATTTTTCTTTTCTCTTGTATATATGTGTATGCATGTATATATGTCCATATGAAAAGACTACATGGGTTGGGCTTTTGACATGTAAAAGAGTGCATAAATAAGAAAATTAAGTAGACCAAAGATCTCGTACCGCTATTAAGATTATATGTGATGTATACTTACCATTGTGGTGAACTCTTTCCATGAAACATTGTGGTGAACTCTTTCCATGAAACATTCCTTTATAAATATCTTGATTAATACATGAAACCCTACATCTTTATGTGTGTGTATATGTGACTGTCTATGACCAAAAATTCATATTGACTTGTCTTCATGAGTTAGAGTGACTCGTCTAATCATCACTTGCATGAGATTAATGTCCCATGATATTGAATTGATCTTATTGTCTTCACCTCCATAAGATTTTGACATCAATGTGCTATTCATGTGTGCTCCCTGATTGTAGATAGATGTGCTTGCATGTCGGATATGGATGTGTGTAATAGTCTATGTTCCTATATGAGCAAAATGTATCCATGCATGTACATATTAACATGTGTGTGTTGAGATTTTCTATGTAGAAAAATGAGCATCAATGTATTTGCACTATGTGTATACATATCAATATATGTATATATGTACATTAAGTATGTGAGTGTTTATGTGTATTCCTGCTTGAGCATGAGTACCGATGCATGCATTTTAATGTTAATATGTAATTGATGTGTGAATATATCTTTGTATGCATGCCTAATGGTGCACATCAAAATAGAAATTACTTAAATATATTACATTCTAATTGAAAGGCATTCTTGTCTCTTTTGGAAGTAAGAATGTAATATACTAACATGGAAGAAAGAACTAGAAATAAGGGAATCGTTGAGAAACAGGGGATTTATGTGGCTCTTGCTAAGGACATGAGGGAGTTTTTTCCAAGTGGGGACTCTCTTACTTTGGGCATCATGGAGAAACCAAAACGGAATCGCTGTCATGGGGCTTACCTCTCTCTCGTGCCTGTGGGGCAAAATATCTTCATATGTTACATGAATCTAGCTCAGCCCTGAAGAAAATGGGGGTTCTGAGGGTTTTTGAAAAGGCGCTAGGACAACAGGAATGAAGAGTTGCTGTTCCTTTCTCATTATGGTGGTGATATACACCAGCCTCTTCATGTTGGCTTCTCTTCAGATCATGGTAAAAAGTGACTGCTGTTGATGCATTCGATATCTTGATCTATATAGACCTTCATTTCTTGAACGTACTAGCAATATATTTCATCTCCCCGCTTTGATATTCATTGATCACTTCCTCAAGCATTAGAAAGAGAAGGAGATGCTGCAACATTGACCATACTTGGTAGAATAAGGAAGTATTGCAGAGAAGGTTTGGTTGAATGCTTTGGAGAAGTGGCGCCAAAATTCTTTCTAACTTGAAGCCAATATCTGCTCATGATTACCAAGTACTCTTGTGTGTCTAAGTATGTGTAAAGAGAAGAAGTGCAGATCTTGAAGATCGTCTTGTTATCATGCAAGATGTTTGTTTTATTGGATGACTGCACCCACTATGCTGAGCTTTCGAAGCTCTGTTGTTACTTTCTCAAATAAAAATCATCAGTCCTCATCCGGAGCAAAGCCATTTTTATGGAGTACAGCAGCACAAGATAACTGAACTTCTCATAATTATCTTTGTGCAACTAACCACCTATGGGTTCAAGGAGGAAAGAGAAGAGTCCGAATTTGAAAAGGGATTAAAGAATGGTATCAAGGGAAAAAGCATGGTTCAGAGAAACATTCCTGAAGAGAAGGATGCTACCATTTTATTAGAATAGCACATAAGAGTTTGCTGTAATGTTTTCACGAGGGGCATTCACAGTAAAGCATTCCACAAATGTAGTTTTAAGGCTCACTTCAGTTGTTGCACCATCAGTATTAATGGAAAGAGTTCCGCTATTCAAATGGAAGTTCTTATGAGGAGCATGGTTTGACTCTTTACTCTCTATGAGAATCTGCATATGTCTTTTTCTTATTACGTTGTAATGGAAAAAGGAAACTGTTTGAATGTACGAAAGTTTTTACCTACCTGTTCATGTGCTGCTTCTGATTTCTACGAGGGTTCCTGTATGTCTCTCATTTGAGATTTCCTTCCTGTAATATATTCCTTATGAGAATAGAAGTAAGAGAATTTACTCTCTTGATTTGAGAGCTTCAAAAATAAAAGAAACGTTTAGATCTTTTCTTTAATAGTATCTATCTGTCTTGTTCATATACAATGAGAGTTTCCAAGTTATGGTTATGTGAAAAATATGCATGTATAGAATCTATCATGAAACTAAAGCTAAGGTGAGTGTTGAAACTAAAATATGCATGTATAGAATCTATCATGTATAGAATCTCATAAACAGGAAACTAAAGCTAAGGTGAGTGTTGAATGGTCGATTTCTTTTGAGGTTTTTTATTTTCTTCACCTTACGGTCTTTTGCAGACAAAGTTCTAAATCGAAAGTGTGAATGAAAAACAAAAGAGAGGCAACAGTTAGGTGCTGATCTTTGGAGCTTTGATGACTCATTTTCATACATGCCAAGTATTTGAGTTTTTGTTTTTCTTAAGTCTGTCCGATCCTACATTTGAAATTTATCATCTGCTTGACGTGACAAACTAAAAGTCATTAGTTTGTCACGTCAATCATCCAAAGTATCCGATCATAAAGAAAAGAAATCAATTGGAGAAAGTTATGGTGAATGGTAGGAGACCGTTTAGGAGATAATAGTTGTGCATTCAGAGTGAACCATGCATTTGTTAGTTGAAGATAAATAGAACTAGAGACACGATGTTGTTGACATTGAGGTTCTCTCAAAATACTATCAACTTGATTCCAGTTCTTCATTTTCTTATGAGTTGTAAAAATGGAGGCTTGGTTTTATGATCATCATTATTGGCAAGATGAGAAGATTGACTATGAGTACAGAATGCTCCTCACAGGAACTAATGTAAATGCACCACGAAAGTCTTGGAAGCATGCCTTAACATCCATATGAATTCTTTGAATTAGAAGGGAGATCTTCACCATCGAAGTGGTTTACTTTTTATTACTTTCAAACACATTTTCTTCTCAAGAAGACTCAATAGCAAGTTCTAGAGTTCACTTACTCTTACAAGTAGGTTGTGTTGTGGCTCTGAATATAACATTGCACCTTGAGGTGAACCAAAGAAAGAACTTTGCTTTGTGCTACAATCCATTAGGAGATAGAAATAAACTAATTCGAGAAGAGGCTCAATAGTAGTCTTATAACAAAGGAAGAGATTTAACTCAGCATTCTACCACACCGAGAATCACGAAATGCAAGATAGAATTTATGAAAAGAGAATGTGATGTTTCTATGACAAGAAATCCACGGTTTGTATGCCATATTACTTGTCGCATTTCAGATCGCATTTGGGTAGAACAAGGTGAAATTAATATGATAAATGAGAACATTCAAACTATCGGTTGTAAATGCTAATGCTTGATGTGTTAAAGTAAGAGTTGCATCTACATACTCTTACTTCGAGCTTACAACAATTTTAACACCCTCCTTTCCATGAACCCGATGATAGCGTGCACCTCCAATGCAGCCTATTGCTCAGCAACCACCTACACCACCAATCAAGCCACCATTTTAGAGAAACAATGGGCCTTTCGAGAGACAAGAAACTAGTGGATTTGGAAAAGCAAAGAAGTATGTATGGTTTGACGCACAATAACATTTCTCTTATGTGAAAAGCTAAAGCAAGCAAAAGAGCATCAGTTGCTGATCGATAAAGATAGGAAGCTCTATAACTTCAGGATTGAGCTTCATCTACCTATGAACTAGGGGAAGGGAGGAATGAAGAAACTTTATAAAACTCTATCAAGTAATAATGCCAACACATCAGTTGCTTAATAGAGCTGCTAGAGGAAGGGGATGAAGAGGAAATTAGACCTCGACCTCAAAGAAATTGCTCTGTAGTTGCTTTAGTGAGAGCTAGGGATGGGATCATGTAGAAGATTGGCTAGAAGTCTCCTGTAGATCACTTCTCGGTCTACTCTCACATAGCCAATGTAGACGACAAGAGGAAGAGGGATGAGAACCAAGAAGAGGCTGAGCCAACCAACTTGACTTTGAGCTCCTTGACTTTGACCAACTTGACTTTGACCACTTTGACTTTGACCATTTTGACTTTGATAAACTTGAGTTTGATGGGCTCAACAAGAATATATGTCTTCTGACTTTAATGCATTTCTGGCTGAATGTATCATGGACAAAGGAAACCATCCTAAACCTCAGATTCCATGTGACTTCTATATCTCATGATTGGTTCACAATTTGGAGAAATCAATGCTTCCACTATGTCTCTAACATGCAAAACCCTAAGATCAAATGTGTGCATGCTTGATTCTGACATGTAGAGATCATGTTTCAAATTGATGATATCATCGATGACATCATCAATTTGTAACTCCCTCTGATGAATCATCGTTGAAAAACTATATAAGGAGGGGTGGGCCACATACATACTTAGTCTTGCCAATACCAGTCTTGGGAGCTCAAGGAGTCATGCCTTCCAAGTAAGTGTTGAGATATCAACCTCAACATGTCATGATCCACGATGATACGTACCAGTTTTTTGTTTCTCTGACATGTATAGTGGTCATGCTCGTATATGTCAGGGACACTTGATTGAGCTTTAATAGATTTATCTATCGACAGTGATGGCACATTTGTTCCTTGCTAGCTCAGTCATTCGCGGACATTAGGTTTTTCCTTATATACAGATCTTTATATATTGCACGTGTTGTATTCTTGTTGTTAGGTCATTCTTTTACATTCCTTTTTATGTAATAGAAGAAGAAGAAGAAGATCATTCTTCCTTGCCTCATTATATGTGTGTGTGCTTCTCCTTGAGAGTGAGAGTGTGTGTGTGAGCTCTCTTCCTTATCTCTTTCCTTGTGACATGGTATCAGAGCCAACGTGGTTGTAGAGATCTCATGGAGAAGGCAACGGTGAAGAGTACACGGCAAGGCGTGGAGAAAACGCGATTCACAAAGGACCTCCATTTGCTACGAAAATCAGCATGAAGTTTCAGAGCCATCTCCACCTCCGTTTCGAGCCTGCAAGGTGGGGCCCGCAAAAAAAACAAGTTAGTTTCAAAAACTGTAACTTCCGTTGTGTTCGGCAATACTCATATATTCCAGATTCAGAATTTCAAGCGATTCAATGTACTGTTGATACACAAAAACTGTGTTTTTCTAAGATCGAGCTATCACGTCATAGTGCGACAGTGTTTAGGTAGAAGTGTTGCTTGTAGTGTTTTTCAGTGTTGTGAATTGTTGTAGAAATGGAAAATGCAGATGGAATGAGTCAACTTATGAGTGATAAGCTCGACAAGAACAACTTCCATGCTTCGAGATTCAGAATGACAAATTTCTTGATGGGAAAAGACTATTGGAAGTACATCGAAGGAGAACAAAAATGCTCCGCAGTTACTAGAGAGGAATCAGACTGCAGAACAAATAAGAGCATATCAGGAATGGAATAAAGGAGCACAAAAGGTAATGTACAGGCTATTTGTTAGCATACAAGGTAGCATGATTGGGCACATACAGGATGCCAAGACTCTAAAAGAGGCTTGGAACCCTTTGGTCACATTGTATGAGACCAATTCAAAGGCACAAAAATTGCAACTCAAGAACGAGTTGCATACATTGGAGAAAAAGATCATGTCGATAAGTGACTACACTCTAAAAATCAAAAGCATATGTGAGTCACTTGCATCTATTGGTGTGAATGTAGATGATGATGATAAGGTGGAAGTGTGCCTTCGCGGTTTAGGAGCTGCATATAAGGAGTTAAGAACTTTTATACAGACTAGAGAAAATATTCCAAATTTTGCTGATCTCGTATCTATGCTGATTATTGAAGAAAAGAATCTAGGTGAGCATTCAAACTCCCAAGTGAAGCCCAGTTCTGAGCAGGTATTCTACTCTAGCAGAGGTAGAGGAAGAGGTAGAGGTTTCAGAAGTGGAAGAGGAAACAGTAACCAAGACCAAGGTCAACAACAGAATCATGCAGGAGGAAGAGGATAGTTTCGAGGTGGGGGGAGCGAAAGAGGTCGCTTAAATTTCCAAAGAAATGATTAAGGTAATGATAGTAAAGGATGCTAGAATTTTTGTAAACCTGGATACTTTGAACGTGATTGCAGGTTGAAGAATCAAAATAATAGAAGACAACAAAAGAACTATGCATCCACAAGTGCAACTGATTCTGAGAAGTTGTTTATGCTTCAACATCACATGATGAATATGGTGTCTGCTGGTGTTTCAAAATCGAATAATAATGTCTCGTATGTTGATTCAAGTGCTTCAAATCACATCACCAGTCATGGGGAATGGTTTAGTACTTTGCAAAAGTTGCTAGTTCCTACATATGTTGAAACAAGTGATAACACATCACATCCTATTGAGCATACAGGAAACATAGCACTACCTATGGAGGATGCAAAGGTAAAGCATCTTGTTGATGTGCTGCATGTTCCAAATATAGCAAAGTATTTGGTTTCTGTTGGACAAATGGTTGACCAAGGATTACAAGTCAGGTTCAATGCTGATGAATTATATGTAGACGAGTACAAGCACGATGGATGATTGGTTTGCAAAGGAAACAAAGTGGGTAGGATGTTCACCTTAAATGTGAAGATTCCTGAACTGAATGCAGCCATGTTTGCAAAAGGTGCACGAGTTATTATTGATATAGAGATCTGGCACAAACGAATTGGACATGCAAATCTATAAAGGCTGAAACTAATGTAGTAAAAGGAGATTATCCATGGACTACCAAATTTCAAAGTTGCAGAAATGCAAAAGGTATCTGCAACATGTCAATTTGGTAAATAGTCAAGAGCATCATTTACGCATGACAAGCATGTACGCATGACAAGCATGTACGCATGACAAGCATGTACGCATGACAAGCATGTTAGTGAGAATGTAGTAGAAGTAGTACATACAGATGTTTGGGATCCACCAAAGACCACATCCATGGGCAGTTGCAGGTTTTATGTTACTTTCATTGATGACCATACAGGCAAAGTATGGGTATATTTCATGAAAGAGAAGAGTGAGGTGTTCACTCACTTCCAGAATTTTAAAGTTATGATGGAAAAGCAGATAGGGAAGTACCTTCAGACAGTAAGATCTGATGGAGAAGGTGAATACATGTCAAATGAGTTCAGTAATTTTCTAAAAAATCATGCAATTCGACATTAGTTTTCATGGAGGTACACACACCAAGAGAATGGTGTTGGTGAACGCAAAAATAGACATATTGCAAAAATAGCAAGAGCCTTGATGGTTGAGGATATTATGCCTCATTATTATTGGGCAGAAGCTGTGCATACTACTATATGCATCATGAACAGAACTCCGACTACTGTTGTACATCAAGTTACACCTGAAGAGAATTTTACAGGTAAAAAGTCAAACTTATCACATCTTAAAATTTTTGATTGTATTACATATGTACATATCCCAGATGAATTGAGGACGAAGCTTGATCCAAAATAAAAAAAGTGTGTCTTCATTGGTTACTCCCTTGAACAAAAGGGATATAAATGTTATGACCCACTCACATGATAGGTAAAGGTGAGTAGAGATGTGGTATTTGATGAAATTTCAAGCTTCTATGTAGATGCCAAAGAAGGACTGAATCTTGAACCAAATGATAAAGAAAATGCTGAAAAATCAAGTGTAAAATCTCAAGTTTTGAGTGGACCGGATGCACCACCAAGCAATAGTTCCAATTCAAATCCATGGAGTGGAAGATTGCGTGGAAATTTCAGTCCAACAAATTCATCAAATACATCCAAAAAAGTTAAAGAAAAGCTTTCTGCCTGTAGTAAAACATGTGTAGGTTTTGAAGACGTTGATGGAGATTCAAGCCGTTTAGGAAAGAGTCTTGATGAGGAACTTGGATTGCCCTCTGTGAAGACTCCAGGAGTAATAAGGGCACATGTAGATGATACAAGGAGAAGTGACCTAGGACCAAGAAGATCTGGGAGGATGCGGAATTCAGTGCAACAATTGATGTATGATAGTTATATGGCTCGTCATTGTGCCTACATGATAAAGGTAATACAAGATGTTGAACCTTCTTGTTTTGAAGATGCAATTGGTAATGCAGATTCGGAAAAGCTATGGATGAGGAGATGGCTGCACTTTATGGAAATGATACATGGAAGCTGGTTCCATTGCCACAAGGAAAGAAACCCATAGGCTGCAAATGGGTTCACAAGGCAAAGCATAATGCTAATGGTAGCATAAGCCGGTATAAAGCACGATTGCTAGCTAAAGGATATGCACAGACATATGGCATTGATTATGAGGAAACATTTAGCCCCATAGGTAAAATGTCTACTATCAGAACACTTGTTGCATTGCTATACCAAAAGGATGGACTTTGCATCCGATGGATGTGAACAATGCTTTCCTACATGGTGAGTTATAGGAAGAAGTATACATGGACCATCCACAAGTATATGAAGATTCAAAGCATCCAAAATATGTTTGCAGGTTGCAAAAGTATTTGTATGGGTTGAAGCAAGACCCTCGTGCATGGCATGCAAGGATTGCTGATTACTTAACCAGCATTGGGTTTTCTATGTGTGATGCAGATCACTCACTATATGCAAGGAAGGTTGATGATGGCATCACTATTGTGGCTATTTATGTTGATGACCTGATTGTAGGTGGTGATAATGAAGGAAGTATCAAAGAGGTAAAGAAACTTCTTATGTAGGAATTTGATATGAAAGATCTTGGTGTGCTGCGCTATTTATTGGGCATCAAGTTTATACATATAGAAACAACTATATGGATGTCGCAAAGGCAATATGCCTTTAATATGCTGCAAAAGTATGGTATGCTTGATTGTAAGACAATTTCTATGCCATTAGATGAGAATTTGAAGTTGGACACTACATCAGGTGAAGCATTGAAAAATGCTACTATGTAGAGGAAAATTGTGGGAAGACTTATATATCTCACAATTATAAGGCCTGATCTAAGTTATACTATTGGACTTGAAAGCTAGTTTATGCAGGTTCCTAGGAAGCCACATTTGGATGCTCTGAGGCGCACTCTACGTTATGTGAGTGCTACTTTGGATTATCCATTGTTTTATGAGGCTGGTCTAGATTTGCAAGTTTATGGATACACCGATACCGATTGGGCTCGTAGCATTCCAGATAGAAGATCTACTAGTGGTTTTCTATTCTCACTTGGGAGTTTAGCTGTTACATGGAGGAGCAAGAAGCAACCCATTATTGCTTTGTCGAGCATAGACGCTGAGTATAGAGGTGCTGCAATGGTAGCATGTGAGGTATCATGGCTAGAGATGCTACTTGCGGATTTAGGTGTGGAAGTGCAAAAGCCTAACACTATCTATTGTGATAATCTTAGCAGCATACAGTTAGCATAGAATCCTGTTTTCTATGCTAGAACAAAGCATATTGAGGTACATTATCACTTCATTAGAGAGAAGGTATTAGCAGGTGATATTGATCTTGTTTATGTGAGAACAGATGAGCAGGTTGCCGATATTTTCACCAAAGCACTTGGAGTTGAGATGTTGAAGAAGTTTTGGGAGATGCTTGGATTACAGGATATTGCATTGAGCTTGAGGGAAAGTGTTGAGATATCAAGCTCAACATGTGAGGATCAAGGATGAGACGTACTAGTTTTTTTTTTCTCTTAAATGTATAGTGGTCACGCCGATTTATGTCAGGGATACTTCATTGAGCTTTATTAGATTTATCTACCGAGAGTGATGGCACATTTATTCCTTGCCAGCTGAGTCATTTGCGGACATTATGTTTTTCCTTATGTAATGATCGTTATATATTGCACTTGTTGTATTCTTGTTTTTAGGTCATTCTTGTATATCCTTTTTATCTAATAGAAGAAGAAGAAGAAGATCATTCTTCCTTGCCTCAATCTGTGTATGTGTGCTTATCCTTGAGAGTGAGAGTGTGTGTGTGAGCTCTCTTCCTTATCTCCTTCCTCGTGACAGTAAGTACTCTCCAAGTTCTAGATCGAATTCTTGTCTTGTTCCTTGTTCTAGTCTTGTCTACTGTAGTTCTTCAACATCTAGCCTTGTTCTCTTGTAATCTCGTAGTATGAGATATTTTCTAGTTATTTCTTGTATTTAGATCATCTTCCTAAAGGGAGTTCTTGTAACCCAGAGATCTTGCTTCAAACCTACCAATCCCAAGTTTTGGGATGTCTTGTATCATTTTCCCTATGTGGGTGTTCTTGTAATCACAAGTGTATTTCCAAAATCTTGTTTACTATAGTCAAAGAGCACAATCTAGTGCTCCCCTAGCATTTTGGTAAGAATAGCTTCTATCGAAGACCGGGCATCATGGAGAACGCTTATGAACAGATTGTAGCATCATTTCAAAGTCTCCAAGAACAATTTGGGGATCTAACTCATTGACAAACAGAAGTCAAGATGGGACATCTGGTGCATGTAGGTGCACTCCTCCAAGAACTACAAGAACACATAGGGAATCTTTGAGCAAATCAATGGATTATTCAAGTGAATCAATAGCAAGTACATCCTTCATGAAGGAACCCATGATTTTCATTCCAGAAAAGTTTGATGGGGATCGCATGAAGTTTTGTAGATTTCTCCAATAAGTTCAATTGTACATCCGTATGCGACATGATAGATACCTTGATGAGGCATCCAAGTTTGGGTTTACTAGAATGTTGTTTATGAATTATGGAATGTGGTGAACAAAGAAATGTTGGAGTGTTAATTTATTAATGTTTTTCGGTGTTTTTGATATAGAAGCTCAAGATTAGTGAGGGCGTCAAAGGCGTGAAAGGGTGTACATCAATAATCCAATTTATAGTAAACCTATGTAGAGGGTTCTATTGTTAGAAACAGTTAGTACAGTAGTTAGTTAGAATAAGGGTCATTGAAGACCATAGTTTCTGATATTAAAAGCAAAGGCGTTCTAGAAAAGTTACCAACTTTTATTTTCAGGCATGGTTTTTGAACCCGCTCTCATGTCACTAGTATTTCTACATAATAAAAAAATCCTATAAATTCATGCACTCTATGGACTGTCAAAACAGAGTGCATGAGGGGAGATTGCACCCAATACTATGTTCTGTATCGTCTCCTGGCGTGTCTATTTTTCTATGTGTTTTCAACATCCATAACCTCTATGTGCGTGTGAGTGAGATCCTGATAACAATGGTATTAGAGCCCTACATAGGACACTATGGAGAGATTTGTTTCTGTTCCTTTTTGCCATTGATCTCTATTTCGTTGCTCTCTAATCGTGATTCGATTCCGATTGTAGTTTCGTTTCCATTTCCATTTCTGTTTCTGATTCTGTTTCCAATTTCAATTTCAGTTTCAGTTCCTGTTTTAGAAAAGGAACCTACTTTTACTCCTTTGGCTTACTCCAAGGCATTCACTAAGGTGTCAACTAAGGCATAGAACTTAGGCATAGAACTTAGGCATAACTTAAGGCATAACTAAGGCATTACTTTGGCATTTTTGGCACCCAAGGCTCTTTTGGCGACCATTGGCTAAGCGTGAACGAATGTCAATTTATGAGTCACAATAAAGAGTATTATATTCACCAAAGTGGGAGGATTTCAATCCAGAACCTCACAGTCACAAGGGAAGTGCTTTACCACTACACTATCTCTTTGTATTTTCACTCTAGTTCTCTTTTCTTATATTTAACACAACTTGTATCTCTTTCTTACTTTTTCAATTCCCAAGAAAAACCCTTCCTTATACATCTTAATTCAAGCAATCTCAAAAATTATTTTTACATATCTAGTAAGAGGATTTTGTTCTCTACATACTCATGGACTCTACAAACACCATGGAGGATTTTGATGAGCCACATTTACTCGAGGTAACATTCGAGCAACAACTTGAGCTCCTGCAGCACAAACTTCAAGGTGCTGAGAACGAGATTTGACAACATGATAAAGTACTCCAAAAGATGCAAGCTAATGAACATAACCTTAGGAGGGTGGTAAAAGCTATTGTCTCTACCCAATCAAATGACACACATTCCAAGCTTGGTGTTAAAAATTACGAGTTTCTATGGTTTGATGGCTGTAAGGATGGACCTTTTAGTTCTTCCATGGTTGTCACAGTTTGATGATCTTTATACTAGCGAAACATATGCTGAAAGTGAAAAAGTCAAATTTTCCGCTAATTATTTAGTAGGAAAAGCTGAGCTTTGGTGGACTGTCCTATGCCACAATAGAGAGCATCCAACAACATAGAAGGCTTTCCAAGATAAAGTGAAGGATTCTTTTCTTCCTCCTCAATATCATCTACATGCTCGATGTGCATGGAAAACCTTCACATGGAAGGAGGGTGAGACAGTCACTACCTATAGGGAGCAATTCTCGCAAAATTTATTATTGGTTAGAATGCTTGAAGATGTACTAGAGCATAGCTTGCAGGAGAAATACGAAAATGGTTTGGACGTGGGAATCCAAGCTAAGCTTCACACCCTATGGCCTACAACTCTCAATGAGGCTATCTCTTTTGCCTATGATGCAGAGAAGGAATTCCACTCCATAACCAAATTGATCCTTCTACAACAACCACGTCAACGACCATTTTTTGTTAAACCCACATTTCCTATGAAACGTAATTTTAATACCCCATCATACTCTGGTTTTCCTTGTCCTCCACAATCCAATTACTCAACTCCACCTATTGCTTCATCTCTCCAACCTACCAAACCACCTACCATCCAAACTTGAATGGTGGATGCCCAATAGAAGCAACCACGTATCACCTGCTAGAATTGTGGTAAACTTGGACATACAAAAATAAAGTGCCGATTCTGACCTCTTCACATGAAACGAGCTACAGCTCAATTGCCTAACATGGAGGCCCATAATGAACAAATTCCTCCTGTTTGGATAGAGAAAGCATTGGAGAAGGACTTAAGTACCTTGGGTAACAATATCTCAATTTATTCTTTACTTTGCATGCAGGGTAGTATTAATAACAAGCTGATTAATATCCTACATGACGATGGTAGTTCACATGATTCCATTTCGGATTTATTAGTACATGAATTTAAATTAAAAACATTTCCTTCCTTGTATAAAGTGAAAGCTACATTTCAAGGTAGTTGTTATAATGTAACACGATAAGTGCAAGATGTTACGACTAGCATAAGCATATATGTAGATACACGAACATTTTCAATTGCACCTTTGCAATCTTACAATGTTATACTTGGTATGTCTTTTACTCATCAGTATAACCCACACATTGAATACCATACACATACCTTTAACTTTGAATTTAAAGGTCAAATCCTTACTTTATCTACATGGCATGACTTTGAGCCATTTACATTGATGAGTCATGTTCAAGTAAAACGTGCATTTCAATTCATGCATTGTTTTTGTCAATGCCTAAATAATTATACTCATACACTTCCCGATGCACATAAACCCTTCTTGACTACTTATAAGGATTCTTTCATGTTTAATTATCCCTCTGAACTACCACCATCGTGAGGATCCTTTGACCATAGCATATACTTAATTACTAGTAGTTCTACTGTTCATAAAGCACCTTATAGGCATGGCCCATTACAAAAAAAGGAAATAGAAAAACAAGTGAAAGAGTTACTCCACAAAGGACCTATAAGGCCTAGTTCTTCCCCATTTGGAGCACCAATTCTCGTAGTAGAGAAGAAGAATAAAACTTATGAAATGCACGTTGATTATAGATCCCTTAGTAAGATCACAATAAAGAATGGATACCCTATTCCTCAAATAGATGATCTCTTAGATAAGTTACGAGGAGCTTGTATCTTTAGTAAAATTGATCTTAAATCTTGTTACCATCAAATATGTATGATGCAAAGTGATATTTTTAAAGCTTCATTTAGAACTCAAACCCATCATTATGAATTTATGGTAATGCCTTTTGGACTTACTAATGCTACTGCTACATTTGCACAAATGATGAAACACATTTCTCTTGATTTCCAAGATTTTGTTCTTGTATTCTTCAATGATATACTTGTTTACAATAAGAGTGATGGTGAGCATGAAAAGCATCTTAAAATTGTTTTTCATTTGCTATGAGAGAACACACTTTACGCTAATCCTGAAAAGAGTTACTTCTTTCAACGTAAGCTAGAATATCTAGGAGATATTATTTGAAGCGAAGGCATGCATGTGGATCCAAAAAAGATTAAAGTTATAGTAGGTTTGCCTACACCACAATCTTGTTTGTTCTTTTCTTGGGTTGGCTAGCTTCTATAGGAAGTTTGTTCGAATTTTTTCTTATTTAGCACTACCTCCTACTTTATTATTGAATTGCATGGGGACTTACCCAACAACAATTCTTTGAAAAACTCAAACATGCACTTGCACAACACGTATTTTACAGTTGCCTGATTTTTCACAACCTTTTCATGTCCTTACTAATACTAGCAGTTCAAGATATAGGTGTTGAACTTTTAATGCAAAATGATCATCCTATTGCAATTGAGAGTAGGAAGCTTAAGCCTTTCGAAAAGAATCATAGTACATATGATAAAGAATTGTTAGCAGTTGAGCATGCTTTTTGAATTTGGAAACACTACCTTATGGGATCTAAGGTATTTATCAACAGGCTATAAAGCATTTATTAAATCAACCCTTAAGATCGACATCTTAAATGGGATTCATTCATTTAAAATTTCCAACCCATGATCCAATATCAACTAGGGAAAGCAAATGTAATAGATGATGCTCTTAGCCCTTGTCCTTCACATTCTGTTGTTTTGCATAATAATTTTACCATCCAAATGCATTCTTTTCAAGAAATGATTTCCACTTATGCATCTGATTTGTATTTGTCACGTGCATGGCATGACTTCAATAATTGTGCACCTTTATCTGATGAATAGTATACATTTCATCATGGTTTACTTTATTTTCAACATAGACTATGCATAACCCAATCATTTAAAGATTTTGTCATCAAAGAAATGCATGAAACATCTTACATGGGTCATAGAAGCATACAGAGCACCATTTCTATGTGCAAAGATTTTTTCTTTTGGCCACACATGGAAACAATATTGCACATTTTGTCTCTCAATGCATTGTATGTCAGCATGTAAAATCTCATCATGGTAAAGCATTTCGATTATTAATGCCACTTCCCATTCCAAATGAACCATGGGAACAAATCTCTATGGATTTTATCACAAGACATCCTATCGTTTCATGACATAATGATATGATTTAGATGATCGTTGACAGGTTTAGTTAATATGCATATTTCATTCCTTGTAGAAAAAACTTTATTTGCACCTCAAGCTGCAAAATTATTCATTAAATGCATTTTTAGAGATCATGGATTGCCTAAAGTAATGTTATCTGATGGTGATGTTAGATTTTGTAATAATTTTTGGGTTGCCTTGTTTCAACATTTTGATTCTAAAATAGATTTTTGCTCTACATTTAGTCCCGAAAGTAATGGAAAAAGTGAGGCTACAAATAGTGCTATTCTTGATTTATTGCATTGTTATTCATTCGATAATCCCAATGACTAGGCTAAAAGGTTTCCATTGCTTCAATTTGCTTACAATAACACCACACACACCAGTGCTGGTTGTGCACCTTTTGAAATTGTTTATGGTGAAAAGCTTCCCACTCCCATGTCACTCACTGAAACCGACATTGATTTGGCTGATTCTATTGCTCAAGATCACATTTCTATACTTCACCATGTTCATGAGCATGTTAGGAAAAGCCAAGAGCGATATACACGTAATATCAATACAAAATGATTAGCCAAACTTTATGAAAAATGATCTTGTATGGTTGTGTATCATTAAAAGACATCTCGAAAATATTTTGCAACATCGTAAAGTTAAACTTGCACCACACTATTATGGAGCATTTTGCATGATACAAAAATCTAATGATAATTCATTTAGATTAGGTATACCATCTCATTGGAATATACATAACTCTTTTCATATTAGTCAGAGAACCTTTGTAGAGCACCAACCAAGGCTCAAGAATTTCATAAGAAAAATCCAATGAAGGTGAGACCAGAGATCATGATCGCTCCTCGTGGAATGCATCGCTTGAGGGGGAGGTGATGTCATGGTCAAAGGAAGCCATCATGAACCTCAGATTCCATGTGACTTCCATATCTCATGATTGCTTTAGAATATGGAGAAAACAATGATTTCATTGCACCCCAAACATACCAAAACCCAAAGATCGATTGTCTTCTTGCTTGATTCTAACATCCAAATACCAAGTTTTAAATTGAGGACATCATCAATTTGTAACTACCTTTGATGAACCACCCTTGAAAGCCTATATAAGCAAGAGCTAGACACATACATACTCAGTCTTGCCAATAACAGTCTTGGGATCTCAAGGAGTTATGACCACCAAGTAAGTATTGTCCAAGTTCTAGTTACACTTCTTGTCTTCTTCCTTGTTGTAGTCTTGTCTAGTCTAGTTCTTGGACATCTAGCCTTGTCCTCTTGTAAACTCGTGGTACTAGATCTTGTCTAGTTTTTTCTTGTATCTAGATCATCTCCATGAAGGGAGTTCTTGTAACCCAGAGATGTTGCTTCAACCTTCTAGCCCCGGGTTGTGGGACGTCTTGTATTAGTTATGTATTCTTGTATTATTTTCCCTGTGTGGGTGTTCTTGTAGTCATAAGTATATTTCTAAAATCTTGTCTACTATAGTCAGAGCACAATCTAGTCCTCCCCTAACAGAATGTGGGATAAAACATAAGTGTATAGTGTCGTATACACCTCAACAGAATAGAGTTGGTGAATGAAAGACCAGGTCACTCATGGAGATGGCGAGGTGTATGGGCAAGAGTCAAGCTTTACCACATAATTTTTGGCTTGAGGCTATTGTGTGTGTAACATATGTACTTAACAGGTGTCCCACTAAAGCATTGGCATCTATCACTCCATATGAAACTTGGCATGGTCGCAAGCCATCCGTTGCTCACGTATGAGTTTTTGATTGTCTGGCATATGCATTAGTGCATGAACAACAATGCAGGAAATCAGATGATAAAGCAATGAAATGTATTTTCGTTGGGTACAATTCTAGGAGCAAACGCTATCGTCTATATAATCAACAAAGTAAACACACTTTGGTTAGAAGTGATATTGTTTTTATGAAAGATGCTATTCAGCCATTACTTTGATATGCTAAGAACACATCAGCTACCTCCAAACACATGTATGACACTTTGTTGCCTCTTTTTATAGGTGCACAGTCTAGTGTTGATACTAAGGAGGCAACTTCACATCCTTTATAGGTTTCATGTGATGATGCAAATCATTCCATTTCTGATGCAGATTTAAATGTTGCACATGTTGATGAGAGAGCTGATATTGGGGAGGCAAAAACTATGCCAAAATGGTTGGTGCAAACTTTGGATGGAAATAATTAGATGGACCTTTATTAAATCATACTTGTTCTAGCTCTCATAGTGCTTCATTTGCATCAGATTGCTATGTTATGGCTGCCTCTAGGCTTTGTGATACGAATGAGCCTATTTTGTTTGATGAATCACAAAATTCAGAAAATTGGATGGCTACTATCCAATTAGAATATAATGCTATCATGAAACATGGTACCTGCTCTCTATGTGACTTACCTCATGGCAAGAAGCCCATTGACACTAAGTGAATATACAAGTTGAAGCATAAGCCCAATGAAACAATGGACAGGTATAAGCCTAGGCTTATTGCAAAGGGTTATGCTTAGGAAAGAGGCATTGATTTCGATGAGAGCTTTGCTCCTACATGCCAAATGACTACTGTCCGTAGCATTTGTGCACTTGCACCTCATCATGGTTGGAATGTACATCAGTTGGACATTGAAAGTGCATTTTTTAATAGTAACTTGCATGAAGAAGTCTATGTTTTAAAGCCTCATGGCTTTATGCAAGAAAGCAAATGAAAACAAAGTGTATAGGTTGAAGAAGGCATTATATACTTTAAAGCAAGCACCAAGTTCTTGGTATGAAAAGATACATGCCTATCTGATTGCACATGGTTTTGAGAACACTCCAATTGAAAGCATCTTATATGTTAAGCATGCAAATGATGTGCTTCTGATCATTGATGTCTATGTTGATGACATGCTACTCACTGGTCCTCATGAGAAGCATATTGCTGATTTTAAGCTTGATTTTCATGCCTCATTTGAGATGTCACATTTGGGGCATTTGCATCATTATTTGGGTATTCAATTTATGTAAGTTGATGGCAGAATAGCTTTGTGTCAAAAAAAGTATATTGACACATTAATACAACATTTTGGCCTTGAAGATTGCAAACCTATTGCCACTCCTATCCAGAGAGGTTTACATTCAATCTTCATGGAGCTCGAGATGCATTTGATGTTATTCTCTATGAGCAGGCTTTTGGATTCTTGATTTATTTATGCATTACCAAGCCAGATACTAAGTTTGTTGTCTCATAGATGAGCAGGTTTATGCATTGCCTAGGTGGCAAACGATTAGGCACATCTTTCGCTACGTGAGTGGTACCTAACTACTTGGATTGTGTTATCCCAAGGGGGATCACTATCGCTAGATTTACATGCTTTTTCTAAACTCTAAGTAGGTTGGTTGCTATGACACTTGTGTGTCCACTAGTGGATTTTCCTCCATGCTTGGCAGCTCATGTATATCTTGGTTGAGCAAGAAGCAGCCTACTGAGGCTAAGTATAAGGCACCTTTCATAGCGATTGTTGAGTGTGTGTGGCTCAGATTCCTTATGGCTGATTTGGGTGTTCATTTTTCCTTTGCACCACCATCTTTACTAATAGTAAGAGTGCATTGGCAATTGCGAGGAACCCTATGTTCCATGCTTCCACTACGCAAACTGAGGTGCACTATCATTATGTCAAGGATAGGTTCTCTAGTGGAGAGATCAGTTTGGCATATGTGCCCACAGATAAGAACATTGTAGACCTTTTCACAAAGGCTCTTCCTAGGGAGAAGTTTGAAGCTTTCCACAAAGCTTTGGGCTTACTTCCTTCCATGGATTGATTCCACATAGCTTGGCACTTCCTTATATATTACTACAAGCTCCTTGTTCACTACATCACTCCTAGGGGGGATTTGTTGTTATTTAGGTAGTGATGTGTGTGAACACATTAGGACCACGGGGGCACCCTTTTCCCACTTTAGGAGTTTTTTCCCCAGCTTGTATATATGCCTATTACCCTAATGGGCTACTTATTTTTGTACATTCTAGTGGTAATATATTTAATATTGTGTGTTATGCTCCAAGTGTCTTCTTCTTCCTTGTGTTGTTTGTGTGCTTCTACACACCTCAAACTCCAATAGGTTTTGGCTAGGCACTTTGCATATATGAGAAAGATTATTTAGGAACTCGCATGATTTGAAGAAGCAAGTACATGCAAGGAAGGTAAAGAGGCTATCAAAGAGGATATTAAATTTTTGGAGCAGAAAAACATGTTGTCATTGATTTCAAGTAATAAAGACATGAAGGATATTGCGAACATGTGGGTGTATATGGTACAAAAGTACTCTATAGCATTGCCAAGTATAAAGCAAGCCTTACACGTAAAGCATTTTCCCATACATATGGAGAAGGTTATGGAGAGTCCTTTAGTCTTGTAGCAAATATGACTACCATCTACGCAATCACTGAAAATGTAGCTTGCAAGGATTGGAAAGTGTACCAACTAATATTGTTGGGGGATTCTTTGCAGAAAGGGATTTGAGTGTTTGTAGGAGAATGGAGAGAAGAAGAAGTGGAACAGAGACCCCAAAAGCTTTTGTTTATTGATTATGAGAGAAAAATACAATGATGACATATAGTACAAAGCCAAGTGCTCTGTGTGTGTGTGTGTGTAATGCATAATCCCAAGGAGTACACAATCAAACAAGGTTACAAAATACCCAAGGTTCTTTCTGCCACTGACCTTCTGTGCACTAGACCTCCACCTTCTCCAAGAGCTTGCACATGTGCACACCATGCACTCAAGCTTCCAATAGGGGAGGAGGAATGGACACCTTCTATCGACACACACACATGCTTCAATGGGATCTTGTGACCCTTGATTGCCTTGCCTAGCATTCCTCTACACATAGCTAAGTCATACTTCTTGCGCACTTTGCACTTATTTCTCTACATCGCACACTACCAGAGTATCTCTTGCTCGCTTTATGCTAGTGTAGATAAGCTCACCTTGCTTAGTCTAACCAAGAATAATTCATGCCTTGAGTTGAGTCTCGGTTAACATACATACACTCCTAACTAATAGTGTATCTTTGTGCTCACTTTTATGTCCTTAGATTGTCTCAAAATGTGCACGGCCATTGACTCCCTTTTTTGTCTTGTAGTGACTTTAAGACTAAAACAAAATTTTGAATGGGGGGCATACTTTCACTTTTACGTACTACTTCCACTTCACATACCTTTACTTTTGCCTTCATTTCTTCAATATGTGTACGTAAGGAAGGTTCATCTAAACCTTCCAAGCATCTTTAAAAGCCCATTGAACCTTAGAGAAATTACAGAAAGACAGTCTCCAACCTGCACATCCAACTTTCTACAAAACAGAACCTTTGTGGACAAATTCTTTGTGCACTACCTATGCACCTTGACAATGGAACTCTTAACACTTTCACTTTGAGCATGTTGACTTTGAACATGTTGGATTTGAGCACTTTGACTTTGAGCAATATGACTTGGATGGGCTCAATAGTTTCCCACCACCTAATGGGCTCTCCATCCCAAAGACCTAACAACCAAACCATGAGTAGAGAGGTTCACTTTGATACTTGTTGTGCATAAACTTCAAAAGGACATTTGAGCAGCTACAAAGTCCACCAAGAGCTAGAAAGAAAAATCATGAGGGAAGAACCAAAACATGAAATTTTGCATTGAGGAAGCAGAAGCCAGAGAATGGAGGGTAGGAAGGAAAGGTTAGGGAGGGCTAAAGGGCTGAGAGGGATAGGGTGAGAGGGGTAAGGATGGGGCTAGGTAGAAGGATAAAGGGAGGGGTAGAGAGTAGGAATAGGGGCATTAGAGAGTGCCAAAATGAGAAAACTCAAAAGCTACATAGGTTTCATATGGAAAATGGGAAACATGTGGGAAAATAAGGTGTGAATAGACCATGTGCACCATGTGAAAAATAAAAATCATGTGAGAAATGGGCATAAAATATATATGTTTTGACCAAAAGTGGGAGAAAAACTAAAATTTTGGTAAAAATAATGCATAAAGTGTGTCCAAAGGTGGCAAAAGACATGAAAATGACCGCAAGTTTGAAAGCAATGGCCATTCGAGGCGTAATGTAGAGCCAAAAGAAATTTTCTTATAAAAAGCAAAAAAATATTTATGCCCTACCATAGGATAAAATTATCCTATGGTGGGCCGGGGGGAGGGGGTGGGGGATAAAGCAGGGGGGAGGGGGGGAGGGGGGTGGGGGAGAGGGAGGAAGGGGGCAGGGGAGGGGGTCGATGGGAGGGGGGAGTGGAGGGCGGGGGGGAGAGAGGGGGGGATGGGTGGGAGGGAGGAGGCAGCGAGGGGGAGGGAGGGGTAGGGTGGGGTGGGGTGGGAGGGGGGAGGCAAGGGGGTTCCGGGAAGAGAGAGAGTAGAGAGATATTAGAGGGAGGTAGAGAGAGAAAGAGTATGTGTGTTTTTTTTGTGAAAATGAAATTAGAAAAAAAAGAAATTGTGTAGAAATCTTCACTTGTGCTGATCATAGGTCTTGAGCCCTGATATGATGATTAATTGAAACTCTTTGCCTTCTATAATCTCCAATTGTACTACACTTGCTTTGATCTATCTTCCTTTTTGGTACACTGACCGTTTGATAGGGCCACCTTGAATCTTTCATTGGAATAATATCTCCCCCATATGCCATCTTTTGTATCTCTCTTTTACGTACTGTGTGACTTAATCTGCAAAATTTCAGTTTTACTATTCTAGCGTCTTCAGCCAATGGAATCCTCTGTTTCCAAAGACTTGGAGGTACACCTTCCACATCATTGTAAAGCCTTCCACCTACTTCCATAAAAGTTAACATAATATATGATATCCATACTAGTATCCATAACAAAATGGATACTAATGTAGTGTTTGAAGTAGCTTCATTAAGTGGATTTCTTCTCTTCGTTCTTGTAGGGCCTATGGCTGAGACTATTTCACTCCAATCAGTAACTAGAATGATATCCTCTTTTCCTTCATAGACTTCCTCTCTCCATGTGTAGTTTGGAGAAATTCCATAGCAGGAAGATGGGTCCTATGCATGGAGCAAATCCAAAATGTTTTCTTCTTCATATAAATTTGCTTCTTCATATAGATCTGCCTCTCGGTTCTCCAACAAATCTTCTTGCATACTAATACCAATTGTCTCCATGGTGTTGGTATGTCTTTGGTTGTTTGGTCCTTCTTCAAAAATATGTGCTACAAATCTTTTCCCTCTTACTTTACCCACATTGTGTCCTTACCCCAGTCATGTAGCACATTTGCATACCTGAACCAAGGTCTCCCGATCAATAGGGGGGAAACTTCCATCTACTTATGGTAGCCTGAAGACAACAAAATCTAAGTTAAAGATGGTACCTTGTATCTCAAGTGGGACTCTAGGGGGCACTCCGATAGGCCTTACTATGATTTGGTTCTGCCAATGTTACAATGAAGTTGTTAGGTCTTGAAGGTTGTAGTCCAATCTTTTTCATGGTATGTTTAGGCATCAAGTTAATGCCAGAACTGCCATCTATAATAACCCCTTGAAACTCATGCCTTTTGATAGTCTCTGTTAGCCAAGCACTCTTATAATCTTTGAGGGGGGCTTCCCCTATAATTCTTTCTTTATGCATAGTAGCAATCTTTTCTACTAAAGTGGTTGTGGAAGCCACATCACTTATTAAATTTCCCATCCAACTTTATTAAATCAGAATTACTGACCTCCTTTTTCATGGACTTGAGAAGTCTTGAAGCTTCTTATTCCTCAAGAGAATGGAATCTATTTGACTTATCAAACTCCTCATGATCCTTGCTGAATCCATGCCCAATGGCATCACTAGTACTTAGAAGATCTTCTTTTTGCCTTGCACATTCACAAGTATTGGCCCTTTCATTAGATGTCCCTTTATCCTCGTTCAGCTCATTAATCCTTGACTCGACCTATGTCCAATTCAGCCTTCCCCTTGCTTCTTGTATGCATTGCAAAAGAGCCAATTTCTTCTAATTGCATCACTCTGGTGCATGGCGATGGCACATTGACTTGTTGTACAACTTCTTCTTTGCTCACATCAATCATTCCGATGTGTGGCCTAGATGTAGCTTCCTGGTTCTTATGACAGCAATTAGTACAATGGTCTCTGGCCTCTAGGCAGTTCTTGCAAGGGGGGCATTATTTGGTAGAGTGCACCTACTTTGGTAATGCCCATATTCTCCACACCTGAAACAAATAAGTGGCCTCTTAGGCCCATTTCCAAAGTTATCCCTATGTCTAGGGTTTTAATTGTTACCTTGATTGGGTGCTCCTCCGATTACATTGGTTAGTGGTAGGGCTCCTCCTTATGTCGAATATATTTTTGCAAGCATACCTCTGGATTGACATTCCTGCATAGCTAGCAAGTTACACTTAAAAGTGGACACTCACTTACCACATGACCTTGTGTGCTGCACATGGTGCACCATAATCCATTTTTTATGCCACCTCCCCTGAGTTCCTGTAACTCTTGTTGAAGTTGAGGCAACTCTTCTACTTGGGTTTCCTGTTCTTTTTGTAGCTTTAAGGCCTCAATTTCTCGCCTCAGCTTAGTTACTATGCTTTCCTCCTCTTTGTGGGATTTATTGCTTTTCAAGCTCTCAAGTTCTTTTTTTAACTGAATTAGTAGGTCCTTAGGTTCTCTAGGATATGATAAATTGGAAGAGCTTGTCCCATACTGATGCCTAATTTTCTCCAATTTTGTGGATGTATTTTTAAATTCTTCTATTGTTGTTATCGCTGTCGGAGCGAATGGTGACGACTGGCGGATCAATTCAGTCGCCTTGCTAACGGCGCACGCCGGCTGCTTGGAGCAAACTCAGGTAATTGGATTTCAAGATAAAAACGCTCATCCCATGATTTAAGTGAATCAAGTAAATGCAAAAATTATGGATTAAAGCTCTTTCACAGAAATTAATGATTCCGTAATATCCTATTATTATGTCTCTCAAATTCATCTTAGACATACGACCTAAATCATTATCTTCTTTCCAAATCTTCATAAACAAGATCTTGCTAATCTACCATTATTGGGATTTCAAAGTTGTTAATAGATGCAGGAGTTTATGATGTTTGATTGAAGTTATATTCTTTACAACCAATAATCCACTTTGTTTGAAATGTTTATATATACAGAGTAGTTAAACTATGAACTCACAATGTGAACTATGAACTCATAATGTTTTTTGTAGTAATGGGAGTGGTTGAAAAGAAATAAACAACTATGACTTAGAACCGAAAGATGGTATAATTTGATGTATGGGTGCATAATGAGATACATATACAACTTAAGAAAATAATATACTTCAAAGAAGAAAATGTGAGCCTACTGATGGTTTACTTACGATTATGTTGATGAAGAAATTCATTACATTCATTATCGTTCCTTTTACCCTCTTCCCCCTAGATTTTCATGTATCAAATTTTTCTTATTCATCTCTTCCATGCAAGTCTCATATTTTGTATTCCTTCTAAATAAATTTAGACGATGGAATCTTTAGTCTATGAGCTTATTGAAAGAACTTATCTTTTAAGTCTCTTTAGTTCTGAAAATGATTTTCCTAATCACTACACTATAAATGTTGTTTGTACATAAAGACTATTTTTGAATTATTTTTGTTGTTTTTCACGTGCATACTGCTCAAGATTTGTTTTGTCTCACACTCCTATTGATTTAGTATGAGTGCAATAACATCATCATGTCCCTTCTAATAACGCGCTTTAACTTGGATTGATGAACCAGATCACCAAGAGTTCAATCTTCATATAACGTTAACTTCAAACAGAGACGAAAATAAACTCGAGCACTGCAAACACCGTCATCAAAGATAAAAGCATAGATCTAAAACAAAGCAACATTAAACAAACTAAAAAGAAAAAACTCTTACTGTACTTAACGTTTCAAAACTCATCATATTAGTTTTATTTTATTTTATGATTGCACCTTTGTTGTTATTGACTTGAGGATGGCACAAAAAGCCTCGTTTCTTAATGGAGTTCTCTGCACAAATAAATAATCAGTCTATTTTTGTGTTATCGCATCATCCAGATCTCAGTAGACTTCAAATATCCAACGCGATTCTTATGTCACAAAACTTGATGAGACTTTCTAGAAGTTCTTGAAAGTGTAAGAAATAAAGTGACTTCAGCACGATGAAGTGCGCAAAAATCGTCACAAAGTCATTATTGACCTAAGAAACTAGCTGAGAGCAAGATTATAGATGTATATGAATAATCATACCAATGCAGGATATTTCAAGTGCGCCTTCGAATCAAACTTTGCTTGTTGACTTCAATCCATTACCAAGTACAAAGTATTCTCGCAAAAATAAGACAAGGCTCAATTTTTACCTCTTGTACTCACTGCACAGAGTACGAAGGATTTGAGAATTATCTATAGATACATAACAGATCAACATCAGCAATTCACTGTTAACCATAATGAACGATCAAAACCCAACAAAAGTAAAAGGCGCAGTTTAGATAATCTGCAATCATCTTAAATATGATATAAAGAAAATAAGAGAAAGAATATATAGTCAACAGCCTGATTTGATCCATGCCTGATCATAAACTGGGGAGATTCGAACGAATTTTGATGTTCATCAAGAGTCTCAGTTTTGAGGTTGAATATATATGGACCAGCGCATATTTTCCTTGTAACCCATAAAGTAAATAGTAGTTTAAACTCTGTCAAACTAGACATTTTCAATAGAGTTAAATCAGATTGCGAACAAAAAGGAATGTAAGTGCAACATGCTCGATGGTCAGAGAATCATGAATTCTTATGAGTATTTAACTCTCAGAAGTTTGCAATACATCAAGATGAGCTAAGCGCACAGTTAAACGCGATTGATCGTAGGAGCATCAGAATCGAGTGAAGTATATATTTCGTGATGTATGATGCAGCAGACCTAACTGCAATATATCGTATCCGATTTATGACGTAGAGAATTCAGAGTTCTAACATGCAATCATTTGGCCATATATAGTCGTTGTAACAGTTTTTTGTCAGAGAATAAGTCCTTCCTCAATTAAGCGCAAACCAAAAGCATAACAAAGCAGAGTACCATACATCCAGAAAAAATAAATGAAGGATAATCATCATGCGCACCCTTCAAACTCGTGCAAGGAGTTTCGTCCTTCATTCGAGCCGCCACGAGGTTCCAACCTCCAGATCGATGTCGCATGTAGGCTGTCCTCCGCAAGTTGGATATCATAGTACAGTCAAGATTTCCCCAATTTTGTGCACCCTCCCTTATCAGCCTTCTTCTAACTAACACGAGGTTTATGCAATCGCTTCCTCCTCGGAGCAAGAAGAGGACCGCACCTCCTTGGCCATACTGTCGAAGATAGCCTTCCCCTTTCTCTCTAGCGGCTATTTCCTCCTTCCTCAGATCATGTCTGCCAGAGAAGAAAACGTGAAATGGCCTCCCTATCCTCCCCCGTCGTCCTCCTTCTGTGTTATTTTCAGATGATTCTCATCACCCGAACTTGCCACATGAATATCAGATGTTGGCCTCCTTTCCCATGCAGAACTGACTCTTTTCTTCCCGTGATGATCAGGGTGTCCCTATCTCTTTTGCCAAAACGATCCTTTTTCTCTTAGATGGCGCCGCCAATTTTTTGTTAGCCAAAACTTTCCATACAAAATCTTGAGATAACTATCATCAATCACGAAGCAATATTATGAATTAATCCTTGAAGACTTCGTATTTTCTATGCGAGATATCTTCTAAAGAATCAAAACACATAGGAGTAACAAATGAGAAACTCATTTGCACACACTCGAAGCATCCATCATTATTTGCCGCCTATATCTTCATATCCACTTATAGCTTCATTGCTTGCTCCATGAGACTCATCATGTTCAGACATTGTTTGTATGAAAGAGCATATCAATCATATGTTTACAGGACTTTTTATTTGCACCATCTGAATGTCTTCAATAATACTAATCACTAGTTCGACAATTCTTATGTCAAAATTAAAGGATGGGATATCCTGTTAGGGAGAGAGGATCTCTCCGACATCCGCCCCCACCAAACATGTGCTTCCTCCGGATGCGCCAAACTAAGATGTCTGTGCTGCTTTCAAAAGATCATCTTCATAATATTTTAAATGTGCATGGGTTTTAATATCAAAGTGCCTTATGCAGGGCTGTGTAATTAGCCCTATAGATGCATACTTTAAAATGCATAGAGATCAAATATGGTGCAATGAGCAAGGTAAAAAGGTTTCGGATGGTGAGGCTTGTGCACTCACTCACATACATAGTAATGTGATTATACATTCATCCTTACAGTCTCTCATATGTGCATGGGTATAGATCAGATCGTGCCTAAATGCATGGTCATGTAGTGTGACCCTAATACATGCATACTTTATGTGCATTTTCAATATTATGATGCATAAGGGATAAGAGCTTTTGATGAAGAGGTTTTCTATCTCCTATAATTAGAATTTGCTCACAGATTTCATCATGCATGTTACAATGGAGATTGGTGCAAATGGACGTGCACCTAAGGGAAAACTCAACATGTGTTTGTACATAATTTGATGCATACTTTTAATGCAAGCTTAAACAAAAAATGGTGCAAAAATGGAAGTAAAAGGTTTTTCATATTCTATTCTTGAAGAAAATCTTGGTTGTCCATATACTCCCATTCCTCATCCTGAACTTGAAAAATAATTCATCTTGAAAAAACTTATGAAAACCATAACTATAACTATTAGTCAATTTAAATCAAATATATCAATTCAAGATAATACTTCTGGATAACCCATTTGTAAAAACCGAAGTAACATTAAAGTCAAATTTTGTAGCTTTCATAATATTCTAGCAAATCGTCTATTCTTGCTTGACCTGCATTAAACCACTCAAAACATCGATTAGAAAAGCCGTACTTGAATCATTAATGAAATTCAATGTTTTCTTTTTTATTAAGAAAGAAAGTAAAAAGAATTCCCATATAAATACCTTTTTGATGATGAAGTAGGTTGTAACTCCCGTTCATATCATATCTTTTTTGATAAGGGAGAAAGAAAATGAACTCCCGTTAGTTCATATCTTTTTTTTTATAAGGGAGAAAGATAAACTCCCGTCATTTCATATCTTTTTTGATAAGGAAGAAAGAAAATAAACTCCTGTCAGTTCATATCTTTTTTTATAAGGAAGAAAGAAAATAAACTCCTATCAGTTCATATCTTTTTTTAGAAGGGAGAAAGATAAACTCCCATCAGTTCATATCTTTTTTTATAAGGAAGAAAGAAAATAAACTCCCGTCAGTTCATATCTTTTTTTATAAGGGAGAAAGATAAACTCCCGTCATTTCATATCTTTTTTGATAAGGAAGAAAGAAAATAAACTCCCATCATTTCATATTGTTTTATGTCTTTTGGGTTCGACCTGAAAGAACATGCTTACTTCTAAACAGTAATTTTAACATACATCACCTGAGATTACCGTGCCGTTTGATTTTCACGTCGGGTTCAAATCTCGGAGCGAATGGTGACGACTGGCAGATCAATTCAGTTGCCTCGCTAATAGCGCACGCCGAGTGCTTGGAGCAAACTCAGGTAATTGGATTTGAAGATAAAAACACTCATCCCATGATTTAAGTGAATCAAGTAAATAAAAAAAGTATGGATTAAAGCTCTTTCAGAGAAATTAATGATTCCGTAATATCCTATTATTATGTCTCTCAAATTCATCTTAGACGTACGACCTAAATCATTAAATCTTCATAAACAAGATCTTGCTAATCTACTATTATTGGGATTTCAAAGTTGTTAATAGATCATTATCTTCTTTCCAAATCTTCATAAACAAGATCTTGCTAGTCTACCATTATTGGGATTTCAAAGTTGTTAATAGATGCAGGAGTTTATGATGTTTGATTGAGGTTATATTCTTTACAACCAATAATCCACTTTGTTTAAAATGTTTATATATACAGAGTAGTTAAACTATGAACTCACAATGTGAACTATAAACTCATAATGTTTTTTGTAGTAATGGGAGTGGTTGAAAAGAAATAAACAACTATGACTTAGAACCGAAAGATGATATAATTTGATGTATGGGTGCATAATGAGATACATATACAACTTAAGAAAATAATATACTTCAGAGAAGAAAATGTGAGCCTACTGATGGTTTACTTACGATTATGTTGATGAAGAAATTCATTACATTCATTATCGTTCCTTTTACCCTCTTCCCCCTAGATTTTCATGTATCAAATTTTTCTTTATTCATCTCTTTCATGCAAGTCTCATATTTTGTATTTCTTATAAATAAATTTAGACGATGGAATATTTAGTCTATGAGCTTATTGAAAGAACTTATCTTTTAAGTCTCTTTAGTTCTGAAAATGATTTTCCTAATCACTACACTATAAATGTTGTTTGTACATAAAGACTATTTTTGAATTATTTTTGTTGTTTTTCACGTGCATACTGCTCAAGATTTGTTTTGTCTCACACTCCTATTGATTTAGTATGAGTGCAATAACATCATCATGCCCCTTCTAATAATGCGCTTTAACTTGGATTGATGAACCAGATCACCAAGAATTCAATCTTCATATAACGTTAACTTCAAACAGAGACGAAAACAAACTCGAGCACTGCAAACACCGTCATCAAAGCTAAAAGCATAGATCTAAAACAAAGCAACATTAAACAAACTAAAAAAAAAAAACTCTAACTGTACTTAACGTTTCAAAACTCATCATATTAGTTTTATTTTATTTTATGATTGCACCTTTTTTGTTATTGACTTGAGGATGGCACAAAAAGCCTCGTTTCTTAATGGAGTTCTCTACAGAAATAAATAATCAGTCTATTTTTGTGTTATCACATCATCCAGATCTCAGTAGACTTCAAATATCTAACGCAATTCTTATGTCACAAAACTTGATGAGACTTTCTAGAAGTTCTTGAAAGTGTAAGAAATAAAGTGACTTCAGCACGATGAAGTGCGCAAAAATCGTCACAAAGTCATTATTGACCTAAGAAACTAGCTGAAAGCAAGATTATAGATGTATATGAATAATCATACCAATGCAGGATATTTCAAGTGCGCCTTCGAATCAAACTTTGCTTGTTGACTTCAATCCATTACCAAGTACAAAGTATTCTCGCAAAAATAAGACAAGGCTCAATTTTTACCTCTTGTACTCACTGCACAGAGTACAAAGGATTTGAGAATTATCTATAGATAAATAACAGATCAACATCAGCAATTCACTGTTAACCATAATGAACGATCAAAACCCAACAAAAGTAAAAGGCGTAGTTTAGATAATCTGCAATCATCTTAAATATGATATAAAGAAAATAAGAGAAAGAATATATAGTCAACAGCGTGATTTGATCTATGCCTGATCATAAACAACTGGGGAGATTCAAACAAATTTTGATGTTCATCAGAGTCTCAGTTTTGAGGTTGAATATATATGGACCAGCGCATATTTTCCTTGTAACCCATAAAGTAAATAGTAATTTAAACTCTGTCAAACTAGACATTTTCAATAGAGTTAAATCAGATTGCGGACAAAAAGGAATGTAAGTGCAACATGCTTGATGGCCAGAGAATCATGAATTCTTATGAGTATTTAACTCTCAGAAGTTTGCAATACATCAAGATGAGCTAAGCGCACAGTTAAACGCGATTGATCGTAGGAGCATCAGAATGGAGTGAAGTATATATTTCATGATGTATGATGCAGCAGACCTAACTGCAATATATAATATCCGATTTATGACATAGAGAATTCAGAGTTCTAACATGCAATCATTTGGCCATATATAGTCGTTGTAACAGTTTTTTGTCAGAGAATAAGTCCGTCAATTAAGCGCAAACCAAAAGCATAACAAAGCAGAGTACCATACATCCAGAAAAAATAAATGAAGGATAATCATCATGCACACCCTTCAAACTCGTGCGAGGAGTTTCGTCCTTCATATCGAGCCGCCACGAGGTTCCAACCTCCAGATCGATGTCGCATGTAGGTTGTCCTCCGCAAGTTGGATATCATAGTACAGTCGAGATTTCCCCAATTTTGTGCACCCTCCCTTATCAGCCTTCTTCTGACTAACAGGAGGTTTATGCAATCGCTTCCTCCTCGGAGCAAGAAGAGGACCGCACCTCCTTGGCCGTACTGTAAAGATAGCTTTCCCCTTTCTCTCTGGCGGCTATTTCCCCCTTCCTAAGATCATGTCTGCCAGAGAAGAAAACGTGAAATGGCCTCCCTATCCTCCCCCGTCGTCCTCCTTCTGTGTTATTTTCAGATGATTCTCATCGCCCGAACTTGCCACATCAATATCAGATGTTGGCCTCCTTTCCCATGGAGAACTGACTCTTTTCTTCCCCTGATGATCAGCGTGTCCCTATCTCTTTTGCCAAAACGATCCTTTTTCTCTTAGATGGCGCCGCCTATTTTCTGTTAGCCAAAACTTTCCATACAAAATCTTGAGATAACTATCATCAATCACGAAGCAATAATTATGAATTAATCCTTGAAGACTTCGTATTTTCTATGCGAGATATCTTGCAAAGAATCAAAACACATAGGAGTAACAAATGAGAAACTCATTTGCACACATTCGAAGCATCCATCATTATTTGCCGCCTATATCTTCATATCCACTTATAGCTTCATTGCTTGCTCCATGAGACTCATCATGTTTAGACATTTTTTGTATGAAAGAGCATATCAATCATATGTTTACAGGACTTTTTATTTGCACCATCTGAATGTCTTCAATAATATTAATCACTAGTTCGACAATTCTTATGTCAAAATTAAAGGATAGGATATCCAGTAAGGGAGAGAGGATCTCTCCGACATCGCTAAGGCTAACTCCTTTATTTTTCATTGTGTTGATATTGGAAGTGGTTTAGACAACCACTTATTGATGAAAAGAATCAAAGGTCTCCCCAAGACGTAGTCTTATATTGTCTAGCTCTTCAATAATGTTTTCAGTTAAGCTCCCTTGTTGGAACAGTTTCCTAAATGCTTCTTTCATTAGGTCCCATGTGGTGAAATGGTTCTCGGCAAACTAACTAAACCATTTGTCTACTAACCCTTCTAATGTTGTCAAGAAAAGAAAAAAATGCATCTTCTCTTCCCATCAAACCCCTTGTCTTACATAAGGACAAGAATCTCCTAATGTGTATATCTGGGTCTTTTTGTGTTAATCCCTTGAAAGATGGAAATTTCATATTTAATCTAGAGAGTGAACTTTCCAAGTGTACTTGGGCTACCATATTCTTTATTGATGATGTTGATGATAGTGGACTGGTTGATCTTCTAATAACCTTCCTTCTTGATGCTTTGTAAGGGACCCTCAAGATTTGCGACTAGGTTGCAGTCGTGAGCTGCTCATACTCTTAGGCTAAGAGAATTCCAAATAGAAGAAGATTACCTCTTAGACCACCAGTGTCGAGATCCTTGTACGTCTTCTACCCTTTGCAAATATTGCTTCTCCTATGCTCAAGCCTCCTTGTGGTTCCATCTGGTGTGCCAAAGTTTATTAGGGTATTCATTGTAGAAAGGGACTTGAGTTTTTTAGGAGAAAGAAGAGAAAAAGAAGTGGAACAAATATCCCAAAAGCTTCTGCTTATTGAGTATGAGAGAAAAATACAATGATGGTATATAGCACAAAGCTAAATTCTCTCTCTATGTGTGTAATGAGTTATCCCAAAGAGTACACAATCAAACAAGGTTACAAAATACTCAAGGTTCGTTCTATTGTCAATCTTCTCTGCACCAGACCTCCACCTTCTCCGAGAGCTTGCACATGCGCATACCTTGCACTCAAGCTTCCAATAGGGGAGGAGGGATGGAAACCTTCTCTCAATGCACACATAGCTTCAATGGGACCTTCTAACCCTTTATTGCCTTGCTTATCACTCCTTTGCACAAACCTAAGTCACACTTCCTGCACACTTTACACTTGCTTCTCTATGTGGCACACTGCTTGAGTATCTCTTGCTCTCTCTCTCTCTCTCTCTCTCTCTCTCTCTCTCTCTCTCTCTCTCTCTCTCTCTCTCTCTCTCTCTCTCTCTCTCTCTCTCTCTCTCTCTCTTCTAGTGCTCATGTTGCTTAGTCTAACCAAGAATAATGCATGCGTTGACTTGAGTGTCGGTTCATATACGTACTCTCCTAACTAATTCTATATCTTGGTGCTCACTTTTATGTCCCAAGATTGTCTCAAAATGTGCATAACCAATGACTCCTTTTTTTGTCATGTAGTGAGTTTTTGACTAAAACAAAATTTGAAATGGGGGGCCATACTTTCACTTTTATGCACCGCTTCCACTTCACATACCTTTACTTTTACCTTCATTTCTTCAATATGTGCACCTAAGGAAGGGTTCACTTGAACCTTCCAAACACGTTTGAAAACCCTTTGAACCTTGTCGATATATGTAGGTAGTGATGTGTGTGAACACACTAAGACTGCAGGGGCACAATTTTCCCTCTTTAGGAGGTGTCCCATCCCCACTTGTATATATGCCTATAGCCCTAATGGGTCACTTATCTTTGTACATTCTAGTGATAATACATTCAGTATCATGTGTGGTGCTCCAAGCTTCTTCTTCCTTGTGCTGTTTGCATGCTTCCACAAATGTCTAACTCCAACAATTTGTATGAGAGCAGGTCGCTGCTTCATCTAGGGCATCATTGACACTCCTCCAGTCACATTCTCAGAATCGCTTGAAATTTGGTGTTCCAAAATCTCAATTTGAGCTCCTTTCAACCCTTGAATGCACTATTGCAGTGCTTGTGCATGATATTTTGTCTTTTTGTGCCAAAGATATATATAGGTTTTGGTTTACCAGTGTAAGCATCTCAAAGTCTTCTGTAGGTCTAGCAGAACTCGTAAGGGTAGTTCTGTTCAACTTTTTCAGACATAGTCATTTTTTTCATGAGGGTATTTTAGTCAGTGACCATGGCTGCAAAAAGTGATGTATTCCATATATTAGTTGTTGAGGATAAGTTGGATGGTACTAATTACCCATTGTGGGCTTATATGACATGACATGTATTGGTTGCAAAAGGAATGTGGAACATTGTGCAAGGTGTTGAAAAACCTCCTATTACACCTACAAATATAGGTATTGAAGCTAATGCAAATGGCATTGAAGATGCTAATATTCTTCAGATTCCTGTTCATGCTATGATTCCTACTACACCTACTCTAGAGCAAATTCATTGGGATGGCAAAGATGCTTAGGCACATGCATTGATTGCCTTGTTTGTCAAACGTGCCATTATTCCTCACATTTTCTCTTGTAGAATAGCTAAGGATACTTGGGATATACTTACCACATTGTACCAAGCTAGGAATGAGGCTCATTTTGCTTACCTCCAAAAATGGTTGCAGAGTGAGCACATGAATGATGGTGATTCTATTGACAACTTTGTGACAAAGATCAAGGATTTGAAGGAACAATTGATTTTTGTTGATGAAGTGCCTCTTGACAATTCACTTGTGCAAACAATTATGAATGGTCTTCTCGACTCATACTAGAGTTTTGCTTCCGCTCTTCATTTGATGATGAAAGGTAATCCGAATGCCTTAACATTTGAAGAGTTAGTTTCTATTCTATTGCAAGAAGATTAGTCTAGCTAGAATAGGTCTATTATGCATGTTGCCGATCAAATTTTTGTGGCTAGTCAAAAGGGCAAAGGTAAATGGAGCTCATCTACTAGTAAGCAAAAATTTGCAAATGTTGCACATTCAAAGAAGAAAGACAATGATGAGAAGAAAATAAAAAAAGTAAAAATCATTTTGCAAGTTCTATAAATCAAATGATCATGTCATTAAGAGGTGTCCAAAAGTGGTTTCTAAAGAGGCAAAGAAGAAAGATGCTGGAATGGTTGTTGCAGAGGCCTCTACACTAAAAACGGAGTCTGCTAATCTTGTGTAGAATGAAGAATTGGCATTTACTACTATTTGCAATTTTGACCCATCTTTTCATGAGTAGTGTATGTCTCAGTAGACTCCGATGTTTGGTATTTTGATAGTGGGGCAACAAAACATATTACCTCACACCATAGTTTCTTGACTTCACTCGATCGTGCTCCTAGAGGGAATACTACCACATGCGCCGACAACTCCTCTTATTCTATCATGGGAGTTGGTAAGATCATTCTAACAACTATTAATGGTACTTTTTTCACTTTGTCACATGCTTTATATATGCTAAGGATCAAGAAGAAACTGTCATCAGTTTCTACATTAGCCAAGATTTGCTTGCTTGTGAAATTTACTGATGAAAGATGTACAATTCATGATATGTCAAATGGAAACATGATTATAGCTTCTGGCATTTTACGTCATGGGCTATGATGAAAGATGTGTGAATGATTTAGCATGTGTAGTACATGATTCTCAGGCTATGTTAGAGGCAAAGCTTTGGCATACATGCTTTGGTCATTTGAATTTTACTAGTTTGCTATGCTTGTAGAAATTTGAAATGGTGTCCTCTTTGCCCAAACTTGAGGCACTCCGAAAACATGTCTGTGAAGGCTTTATTTTAGGCAAAATGTAGCATTCCTCCTTTCCAAAAGATGGTTCAATTTGAGCTACTCATAAACTATATCTTCTTCATAGTGATATCTGTGGTCCTATGTAGACACCCTCTTTTAACAATTGAGGAGCTTTCACTGCTACCATGGAATTTCTTGATTTCTTCCAAAGTTTGCACATGAACCTCCTTTGACATCCTTCACACGTCTTTGACTTCTCAACGCGTTCTAGCTCCTTCACCAAATTTGTTTCCTATACACCTTAAGAAGTTAGAGAGGAGACAAAATCTCGAGGATACTGGAACATCAGCTAATTGCATACTCATATTGAAATAATTATGTGATACATCGAAGCCACATACATTTTTCTCTCATTGTATCATATTGCACTTAGGAATACATATATACTTTATTTTCGTAGCTATATGTATCTCTATCTACTAGTATATTCCCTTGAGTAAAGTTTTTTAATTTCTCTAAGCCATTTCTCTATGTGTATGAACTCATTATCCAATGTATAGATTGGAATACAAAGCTAGGATTGTCTATGAAGCCGGTCTACACTGTTTCATACTCATTGGATTGATAGATGTTGAGTTATGAGTAAATCAACATGATTGTCTCTTTGTATACTTCTTTGTGAGAACTCACGATTACCTCCTCACTTCATATAAACATTTATTAGAGTATAGTCCTCCTAAGTTAATTAAATAACTTTTTATAGCTCACTAAACACTCAATCTAAAAGTACTAAATTTTGTTTAGATCAATTGTTATCAGCTTGTGAACTCCCAGTAAAATTTTGAGTGCCTTCTTCAATAAAGAAAAGGTTTTCTCAAGGTGTTTTCTACACATATATGTTGGATTTTGAGATCTACGGAAGCACATGAACAACATAAGGAAGAAGATGTTGGTGCATGACAATCAACAATTGATGATTTGGACAAGGATTGAAGTCAAATAATAAAGCAAAGATCAGATTCTGAGGATTGAATTTTAGTGCACGGTTAGAAGATGAAGATTTGTATATACATGTACATTAAGCTTAAAATTAGTTCACATATACCTTTGTAATGGTGATGCACTTGTACATATGTGCCTATATAAACAAGTATAGAGTCGAGACATAAATCAGAGGAGAGATATAGACCAAGAATAGATGAGTAGAAAAAGAATGTATGTAATTAATGAATTAGATTCATCAAATCAGTTGTTTTCATGAGAATGGAAGAAAACTTCTGAAATTTGAGTCGCAATCTTTTCTCCATCTCTCATGTGCTTGATTATTTCATAAATCCTTTTGTAGATGTCTACATCCATAGTTAATGCATCTATGTTCAAGATTTGAGAGTCTAAGTGTAATTAGGCTGAGAGAATCGAAGAAAGGAACATTTACACGTGTAAATGTGAAGAAGTGAAGATGTGAATAGGCGCAATCCCAGTGGTCAATGTTCTGATCAGATATTCCTCCACAGTGTAGCGTTTTGAGCAAGTAATCACTCATTTTTACGTTGAAAAGTAAGCTACCTCTAGCTAAAAGCATTTGAATAAATGGTGTCTACTTTTCAGAGAACTATGCACTAGACGTTGCAGGTGTCAAAGTCAACTACATGGAAGAATAGTTTTAGACATAGGTAGATTTTTGGACTAAATCTCAAGATCTACTAATTCTTTTAGGAATTTTTGACTTGGAGAAGATGCAGAAGCTTTAGAAAACACTTATACAAAGTTTCCCTTGAAAACATTACACATTTGGTTAGTCAATGAATGGATTATGTGTAGCAGACTTTTCTGAGTAATTAGTTGTTCACAGTTAATTCAAAACTTGCGAATTTGACAATAGATTTCCAAAATTTGTTGTGTTTTTTAGTTTTTGTTGATATAGAGGTTCTCTAACATCAAGGATAACTTGTTTTTTTGGAGATTAACACTCTCCATCAGTGGTATCAGTGGTAGAACATCATATTTGAAGAATGGAGGACCCCGACTATTGCAGGTATACAAAAATCAATTCTTGAAGATTCAAAAGGTGAAAGTTTAATATAAAAGCTAGAGAAGGAGGCTTGAACTATCAAGAAGATCAAAAGGAACTACATTCGAAGTAAAGGTACATTCATTATTCACAAATCTTGAAGAACTTATTGCACTGGTGAAGAAAGTATGGGAGATTCTCTTCAGATAGAGAAATTGGATAAAGAAAACTATCCTGCTTGGTCCATGAGGTTGGAAGCTCACCTTATGAGCAAAGATTTGATAGGATACATCACAGGTGAAGAAGAGAAAGCAGAATTCAAGGATCTTATTGTTCCAATTAGGGAAGAGCTCTCAGATTTGAAGACATGGATGAGGAAAGATGCTCAAGCAAGGAGCATAATCTACATGGGAGTCAATGATTACTTGCTACCTCACATTAGAGGACTTGAAAGTGCACGTGACATATGGAATGCTTTGGAGGAGCATTTCCAAATCACTACAAAGTCAAGGAACACATCTTTATCAATAGAGTTCACCACATTCAAGAAGAAGGCTTCTCAATCTATTTCTGATTACGTAGCAAGGATGAAGGACATTGAAGATGCATTAGGAGACATTGATGAAGACATTGAAAAGGACCAATTGTTAAGACAAATTCTCACAGGTTTGAGAGGAGATGAGAAGTGGAATTCTTTGATTCTATCCACTGAATTGTCACTAGATTAGTTCACTCCTGATTTGAATCATTTGCTAGGACATATGCTAAACTTTGAGCAGGATGTCAAAGGTGATGTTGATAAAATTACAGGTTAAGCAATGTATTCAAAGGAAAAGAAGAAGATTAACAAAGGAAAGCAACAATTGAATGAAGATGAAGGCACTACTAGTCAAGCTAACTTCCTAAGAGGAAGAGGAGGTGGTAAAGGAAGAGGAAGAGGCAGAAGCAATAAAGATGGTGTCAAAGCTTGCTGGATTTCTGGTAAGACAAATCATTTAGCTCATGAATGTTGGCATAATAATTAGAATTTTGGAGGATACAATCAAAACTTTAATTCAACAGGAAGAGGTAATAGAAATCAGAGAGGTAATTTTAGAGGTAGAGGTATGCAAGAAGAGGCTTTCAAAGTCAATCCTACAATAATACCTACTACAGCTATGCTTTAGATCAGAAAGAGGATTCCACTTTAATTATGAAGGCAACTTGTGAAAGACAAAGTGAAGATGAAAGAGTCTTCTACATAGACTCAGGGTGTAGCAATCACCTGAGTGGCAACATAGATTTGATGACAAATATGGAGAATAAGGTGAGCAATCATGTAGTTCAAATAGGTGATAATACAAAGCACAATGTGAAGTCCATGGGATCAGTAAAGGCAAAGGATGGAAGCACTCTTTTGAGTAAGGTTCTGTATGTTCCTACGATTCCAAAGAATCTGATAAGTGTAGGGCAAATTCTAGAGAAAGGTTATGAAGTAAGGTTCACTAATGATGGAATTTTTGTCGAAGACCCTAGCAATGGGTATAAACAATTTTTTTCAGGGAAGAAAGAAGGAAGGATTTTCACATTGAAGATTCAAGGCAATGTTGGCCATGTCTTGTTCACTTGTGGAGAACATAAGATCTCTGAGTTAGATCTTTGGCACAAAAGACTTGGAGATTTCAATGAAAGAGGTATTAAGGATATGATTAACAATGGTTCAGTGTTTGGATTTCCTTACATTGCAGGTCAACACATGACATATAGATGTGAAGCATGTCAGTTAGGGAAATCGTATAATAAGCATGGTTTCATGCATTTAGAGAAGCTTAAATTGGTGCATAGAGATGTGTGGGGTCCATCAAAGGACTTTAGCATTAATGGTTCAAGATATTATGTGATTTATGTTGATGATGCTATTAGGTGGATCACTATATATGTGATCAAAGTTAAATCGGAGGTGTTCAATACATTTAAACATTATCATGTGTATCCAGAGAGAATCATAGGGCAAAAATTGAAGAGACTAATGTTATATGGAGGGGGAGAGTATTTCTCTAATGAGTTTAGTGATTACTTATGCAATGCAAGTATAAAAAGGGAAGTTACTTGCAGGTACTCTCCTCAATAAAATGGTGTAGCAGAAAGGAGAAATTGAAGTCTTGTTGAGTTTGCAAGGTCAATGATGAAGGAGAAAAATTGCCCTAATTATTTTTGGGTTGAGGCTGTGAATATAGCTACTTATTTGGTTAATAGACTTCCATGTAAGTCCTTGAATGGTATGACAACTTACGAGGCATGGTGGGGTAAGAGACCTACCTTAGATCATTGCAAAGTGTTTGGATGTTTGGCTTATGCATATGTACCATCTCAGTTAAGGCATAAATTGGAACCTAAAGTTGAAAAGTATGTGTTCATTCGTTATGATGATATGCAAATGGGTTATAGATTGTGGAGGCCATCTAGAAAATAATTCCTTGTGTCAAAAAATGTTACATTTGATGAGCAAGGTACTTGTTATGCAGGTACAATTAATGTTCATGCAAGTGATGAAGAAGTCATGACCCAAAGGAAGGGGAAATCAATGATTCAGATTGATGATGATGAAGAGATTGTTCATGCTGAGATTGAAAGTGAAGAGATGCCAAGATTTGATCCAGAATATGAAGAACCAGAGACTTCAAAGAGTGGAAAAGCTAGAAGGTCAACAAGGAGCAGAAAGAAACCCATAAGGTACAGTTATGATACTTCATTTTTGACCACTAAAGAATAATATGCTTACATTATGAAAGTAGAAGATCTTACCTCTACATATGATGAGGCAAAAGGCGAAGAAGATTCGGAGAAAGCTATGCAGGATGAGTGTGATGCATTGATGGAGAATGAGACATGGGATTTGGTTCCTAAAACAAATAATAAGAAAATCATTGGATGCAAATGTGTCTACAAGACAAATAGGTATGCATATGATAGTGTGTCTAGGTATAAAGCTAGACTTGTTGTAAAAGGGTAAGGTCAGACATATGGTGTAGATTATGATGAGACTTATAGTCATGTGGCGAAGATGACAACTATAAGGACTCTCACAACTATTGCTACATGTAAAGGTTGGAAGCTATGTCAGTTAGATATGAAGAATGCTTTTCAAAATGGTTATATTTTAGATGATGTTTTCATGGAGCAACCAGAAGGTTTCAAGGATAAATGTTATTTAGAGTATGTTTGTAAGCTCAAGAGAGCTTTGTATAGTTTGAAGCAGGCTCCAAGGGCATGGAATTATAGACTTGTGAAGTTCTTGAAAGAGCTTGGTTTCCAAGTGTCTAAGGCAGATAGTAGCTTGCTTGTTAAAGGAAGTGATGATGGTTTCATCTACATTTGCATATACGTTAATGAAATAATCCTTATAGGTATAAATGAGAAGGGCATACAAAGTGTTCAGAAGCAAATGGAGAAAGAGTTCAACATTAGTGACTTGGGAGACTTGTCATAGGTCTTGGGAATGGAGATTTCATATACTCAACATGGAGTATATGTAAGTCAAGAAATGTATTTGAAGAATTTGCTAATGAAGTTTAGAACGGAAGATTGCTAGGTAGCACCTACTCCAATGGAGGTGAATCATAAATGGAGCAGTTATGGAGGAGAAGAACTCAAGGACATGAAGCTATATCAAAGTTTGGTTGGTAGTCTAATTAATGCTACATCAACTAGGCCTGATTTGTCATATGCAGGTGGAGTATTGTCTCAATTCATGCATTGTCCTAGGAAAAAACATTCGATTGCAGGACAAAGGTTGCTAAGATACATTAAGGGCAAACTCAAAGAAGGTTTGTATTATGGATTCATATCAGATATAAAGATCAAGATATATAGTGATATAGATTGGGCATGTAATCCTGATGATAGGAGGTCAACCTATGGGTATGTACATTATGTGGGAGATAAGGTAATCTCTTGGTGTTTTAAGAATCAAAATACAGTTGCTTTGTCATCCATAGAAGCAAAGTATAAAGGTATGGTTGCAGATGTAAGGGAGGTTATATGCTTGAAGACTCTCATGAAGAGTTTTGCAATCATTCAGAGTACACCCACTATTCATGGAGATAATATGAGTTCATTGTATCTAGCTGCTAACCCTGTATTTCATGCTAGGAATAAACATATTAAGATTGAATATCATTTCTTGAGAGAGAAGGTGATTGACAAAGAAATTAAAGTCATAAATACTTCTACAAAAGATCAGATTGCAAACATGTTAACCAAAACCTTGGATGGACCTAAGTTGTAGAAGTTCAAAGACATGGCAGGTATAAAGAAGATGGAGAAAATCACAATTGATGATTGAGTAGGAGTTCTTGGTGCAGGAAAATCAACAATTGATGATTTGGACAAGGATTCAAGTCAAATAATAAAGCAAAGATCAAATTATGAGGCTTGAATATTAGTGCATGATCCGAAGATGAAGATTTGTATATACATGGACATTAAGCTTAAAATTAGTTCACTTATACCTTTGTAATGGTGACACGTTTGTACATATATGCCTATATGTACAAGTAAAGAGTCGGGACATGAATGAGAGGAGAGATATAGAACAAGAATAGATGAGTAGAAAAAGAATGTATGTGATGAATGAATTAGATTCATCAAATCAGTTGTTTTCATGAGAATGGAAAAAAACTTCTGAAATCTGAGTCACAATCTTTTCTCCATCTGTGATCTTTCTAGCAAGCCTAGGTCCCTTTTGCATGTTATAGATCAAGCTTTCCTAGCTAGTTAGAAGGGCAAAGGTAAATGTAAATCATCTATTGGTAACCAAAAATGTATTATGATGTTGTAGAGTTGAAAGAGGAAGACAAAAATTAGAAGAAAACAAAAAAGTAGAAATAGTTTCGAGAATACTTTTAAGTGAAATGATCATGTCATGAAAGTTGTCAAGAATTGGGGACAAAAAAGCGAAAGAAGAAAGAGGCTACAATGGTTGTTCTAGAGGCCTCTATACCTAAAACATAGTCTATTGATCTTGCTCATAGGTGAAAGGTAGTCCATACGGCCCGACACAATGGCAATTCAACCTAATGCCACATGTGAGAGGATAGGAATCACTTTAGTGACCCTATAGTTGTATAAGAACACAACATCTATCTTAAGAATTCTAAGACCAATAATCTCAACTCCAACTCACTCACGTGCTCCACTAAGGGTGACCAAAGAGACAAAAACCATTGATTTTATAAGTCCATCCTATTTTGGAGGTCTAACTAAATTTAAAACTAGGATATATGCTCTTAATAGCCCATCTTAGATCCTCATATCCTCAACTAAGGGTCATCATCACCAGGAAACCATGTACACATAGAAAGATTTGAAAGGGGAGATGTAAGAAATTAATGTGGGAGACAAGAGACATGAAGAAAAGGCGACATAAATGAAAAGATATTAGAATGCAATACATGTTCATTAGATTTATAGTACATCACGATATGTAATCTAATGGTGAAAAGTAGTCCATATGACCCATCACAATGACAATTCAACTTAATGCCACATGTGAGAGGATAGGAACCACTTCAGTGATCCTATAGTTGTATAGGAACACAACATCTATCATAAGAGTTCTAAGACCAATAAACTCAACTTCAACTCACTCACACACTCCACTAAGTGTGATCAAAGAGAGATGAACCATTGATTTCATAATTCCATCCTAGTTTGGAGGTCTAGCTAATTTTGAAACTAGGATATATGCTCTTACTAGCCTACCTTGTATCCTCATACCCTCAATTGAGGGTCATCATCACAAGGAAACCATATGCTAGCAAGGCCCTATGGATGTTGAACAAGGATTCTCCATGAGTTTGGAGGGGGATTTTTATAGTTGTTTGAATCAATCTAGGCCCTTGGATCATGGAGAAATCAAATCTTAGCCCTAGAATCAACTACATTTTATTACAACCATTGGATTCATCAGATGAATGTCTAGGATGGCTTCTTCATAGCAAATTTAGGAAAAAGGAGGAGAAAAAAGGCATCTTCATTGTCCACCATTGTTTCTCAATAGACCTTGACCGTCGAATCAATGCTCAGATGGATTTATAAGAAAATTGCTATTTTTGGAAGAACTTTTGATTATTGCTCTTGACCCTCAAATTAAGCTTATCTAGGTGAGAAAAACACTTAGGTCCTCGTAGCTTTTAGCTCTAGTGCATATCCACCCTTTCATGTGAGCTCATCTTGACCATACAACATGGATCAATCATCTTTTGCCATGTGGTATCCCTTCAAGCCTCCAATCTACTTAATGTAGAAAATTGTGGTAGGGATATGTTTTCATTGTACTTTGTTTCAACTAAGGCATCATGTGTTTGGTTAAATTTTGAGCACTTGTCAACATTGAGAGCATACTCTTGGATTAGAGCATACTCATCAAGGGAAGAAAGAAGAAGAATATGAGAGTTAGAATTTTGTTGAAGACATAACTCTAAATCCTCAAGAGTAGAGAAAAAATGAGATGTTTCAATCACATGCTCAATGTTCTCATCATGTTCCATGATTTTGTTATCCTTACACATAAATTAGTTTCGAAAGGAACAATGGTCCAATATTGGAGCTTCTTATACACTTTCAGAAACTAATCAATATGTATGGGTATGTATGGATTATATGCATGCAAGTGAATTATGATGATAGACTTTAATCACAAGCTCAATGAAACATCCTCACTGGTTCAACGCAATACTGCGGAGCCTTCTCACACATAGAAGAAAATAGAAGACATGTAAAAATACTTAAGAGATTGAGAGACAAGAGACAAGAGACAAGTGACAAGTGACATGAATTAAAAGGATTTGAATTAAGATACATGTATAAGATCTCCGTGATACATCAAGCTAAGCAGTCTACTAATCAAACACGGTTCCGACCCTCAAACCATGACAGTTCAACCGAATGTCACACGTAAGAAGATGAGTTCCACTTCATTGACCCTATGTATGTCTAGGCTTGTAACGTCTAACTAAAGAAGTCTAAGACTCATCAAAACCAGATCTAACTCACTCACACGCTCCACCGAGGACGAGTCAAGATAGAGATGCTGGTTTCAAGAGCCTATCATAGATTGGAGTTCTAACTTAAATTTGAAACTAGGTACTATACTCATACTAGCCCACCTTGGATCCTCACTCGCTCAACGGAGGGTGATCCTCTCAAGGAAACCTTAAGCTAGCAAGATCCCTATGGATGCCTAACAATGGTGCTCTAGGAGTTTGGAGGGGGGTTTATATAGTTTTTTGAATGAATTTGGACCCTTGGATCTAGAGAAATCAACTCTCAACTCTAGGATCACTACTTTTGATTACAACCATTTGATTAATCAAATCAGTGGCTTGGAATTATTGATTCTATCAAATCTAATGCAAAGGAGTGAAATTTAGGCGCCTTCATTCTCCACCATTGGATCTGGGGATGATATGGACCGTCGGATCAGTGTTGACATCAATTCGGATAAGATATGCCACTACTTTTAGAGAAAAGTTGCATTATTGATCTTTAACTGTCAAAAAAGTCTTCTTTGATGAAAAAAACTCATGGATTCTCCTTGCTTTAAGCATACGTTCATCTCTACCCTTGAATATGAGCTCATCTTGATCGTACAACATGGCTCAATCAGCTTTCACCATGTGGCAGCCCTTCAACCCTTCAATTTGCTTAAACTAGAAAATTGTGGTGACCTTGAAAACTCGAATTTGTGCTCTTTGGCCCTCCAGAAAAGCTTTGATGAAGATGAAACTTTCTAGGACTATGTTTCCAAAGATCTCCTTCAGGAATATTCAGAAAAAACTCTTATCTAAATCTCCCTTATACAGGTTTGACTACATTTGGAAGCTTGCAAGGTGGCATTAAGGTGTCTAGGAAACTATGATAGCTTTGAAAGTTTGTACAAATATGAATCCACACATGGTCTTTATACATGCCAAACCATGCGCCTAACGAAAATTCCTATACAAGATTTTGTAGGGTCTAAGTGGAAAAATTACATTTTTTACAAAATGCACATGGCATATCAATGTGCTAGAGAATCCATTTACATGTGAAATTCGGGCTATACAATGCCTTTGATAGGCTTTACAAGTATATGAATTTTCATGTGCTTTGGAGATATTGAAATTTTTATCGTAATTTCCAAAGTTTGACCAGCTTTGGCCGCTACCCTAGATTTGCTCGATTTCTTCCAAAGTTTGCATGTGAGCTCCCTTTGACATCCTTGATGCATCTTGGAGTTCTCAGGGAATTCTGGCTATCTTCACCAAATGTGTTTCCTATAGGCCTTCATGAGTGAGAGAGGAGAGAAAATCTCCACGACATTCGCCCCCACTAAACCTACGATTCCTCCGAAAGCACCACTCCAGCATCTGCGAAAAACAAAATGTTTCAGGAATCAAATTCTTTTATAGGAAACATAAGAAACATGGAAGGAAAATTGATTATATGCATGAATGAGTAGGTAACGTCACATGAAGCAAAATTTGCATGAAAGAAAGAAATGAAACATGCAACATGAGTATGCATGAAGAAATAGGCAACATATATGCAAATGAACAAGCAACATTGACAACAAGAAAGAAAAATTTGTACCTTTTTCATAAAGTAATCTACCTTAAATATGATTATAAACAAAGATTTAGGATTTTCAAGAGACATCTTTCATCTTTAAGCTTATTTTAAATCTACTTATTTCCTACATAAATATGAATATGATCTTTCTCTAATAACATGCAAGGAAATCTAACTAAGCTGCACTAATGCATAAATCTGCCTATATAGCCCATGGTTTATTCTACTATGCCTCTTTATCTTCCTTTGGCTTGCTCTTTTTCTTTTTTGTGATGATGATGATTCGCCAAATTTATGGTTACGATCACTTTTTTGGGGTGGAAGAAAGTGTAAACTTCCTGGTAACATGTAGCAATTTGTTTTTGTGATGACGGGGAAAACTTAAACCCCGATACAAGGTACAACAATTTTTTATGATAGAGAACAATCGTTTAAAATCTGATACAAGTGCTGTGAGATGGACTAAAGATGTTGAAACATGTAGTAGCAGGAGCTAGGATTTCAACAATTATGCTTTTGATACAGGATACGTATGCATGTTTATATATGAAAGCCAGGTCACCAAAATAAGCCTCCAAATCTACATGCCCTATCTTTCCACAATCCTAGATTATAATCAATTTCTTAGTAGATAATTACTACTTAAGATACAATTTTACACAAGTAGAGAAATCATCATTTGCCTTTTTTGACTCAAGTGATGTGGATATGCAATGCAATGCAAAGACTGAAAAGAAAAACATGCATGAAACAAGAATGGAAAATAAAGTAGAATGAACTTCAAAAAAAACAAAGCAACATGAACTTGAGAAATTAATGATATTTTTATATGTTTTTTATATATATTTTTTCTTTTTTTATTTTTATTTTTTATTATTTTTATTTTTTATTATTTTTATAACATGGATACTCCCGTTTATGAATCGGCCTCATTGTTGTCATCTTCTTCAATGTCTTCATCCAAAATGTTTTCATCATTATCACGTTTCTTGAATAGCTTTATCCTTTTACCTCCAATCAAAGTTTTTAGTGCAGCACCATTTAATTCACAAAGAGCATATGTACCATTGTTGTTGACTTTTGATACAATGTATGGCCCAAACCACCCTTGAGTGAGCTTTTTGCGTGCATCATATTGAGAGTCAAATGTACTATCATAAATGAGCACCCAATCTTCTACTCCAATTGGCTTAGGACGCAATCAATGCGTTTTATCAAACTAATGCTTGTTCTTCATTCTAGATTCTCTTAATTTTTCAACGGCATGATCAAGTCTTAATTTACCTTGTTCTAAATTTTTAATGCGCAAACTTAAAAAATCATCAGTAGACATGTTTTCAGACCAAGGAAAATTTGACCATGCAGAAATATGAGACTGAATTGGAAACAATGGTTTTGGACAGTACATAACTTCAGCAGGCATATACTTAGTAGTATGTGTGCACATGATTCTATCTGGCCAAAGTGCAAAAGATAAGAATCTAGGCCATTGTTTAATGTCACCATTACATGCTTTAGATATGGCTTTCACAATAGGTGGACGCCCTCTCTCTATTTTACCATTCGCCTCTGGATTATATGCAATAGTGAGAGACAAACCAATATTGTGATGTTCAAAGAACTCTTTGGCTTCTCTCGCATTTAACTCTGCACGATCAACAACTACTTTCTCTATGTATCCGAAGCGACTTATGACATCTTCAAGAGAGAATTTTCAAACATTATAAGTGGTCTTAGATCCTAATGCACATCCCTCTACATGATTAGTTAAGTCTTGTCTTGCAAGTACAATGTAACGCATTTGGTCAATACCTTCACACATAGTTATAAGATCTACTACCCACTTATAGTGAATATAAGGTGGATAAGTAGAATGCAAGGGATCTCTATGTTTGACTGATGAATGAAGTTGACAAGTAGAACATGTAGAAACTCTGAAGAGATGGATAAGTATGTGCTTGAAGATGAAGAGGTGTTGCAAAATCCTTGATCTACACCAGCCAAATGAACTCTAGGAGTATATGGTGGGCCCTTTTAGCTTGCCAATGGATGTATTAGACACCCTATGTACCTTGGAAGATCACTCTCAAAAAGGTAGATCAAAATAGATAAGTTGGAGTTAGCTCAGAGGTGAAGAACTTCTTATTCTTGGTTCATACACATGTCTAGTGTTTTGCATAATACTCTGAGCACAGTAGCAATTAGCTTAATTCCTCTTGGAAAAGTCTAGTTAATTTAAAGAGCTAACTTTCAAGAGTAATCTCATAAAAAATAATGAGCCACACACTGAGAATGATGTTTAGCAACTGATGACATCATCCCAATTTTCACGGGCTGCTATAGTTTGAAACCAGTGAGCAGAAAAATGAACATAACTCCCCATTTACGAATCCAATGATTATGAAAATCTGTATGCTTATACTAGACAGTGAGCTAAAATAAACAAGCATTAAATCATGGAATTTGGATAAGTACACACTGAGAAACAGATCTGACAAGATGAGTAAGAAGTCACGTACCTGACAGAGAAGTGAAAATGACAGACAGGATTGACTTCAACTGAACATAACTCACGATTGCAATACCCAAGTGAAATGCAAATAAATGAGCATATAGTAGACTTATAGAGATAACTTTACCAAGTTAAATCACTGAAAATGATGCACCAAGCTAAGAGAAACCATCTCTGCAATCTCACTGAGAAAACTGAGAGATATGGCAGTGAGTAGTACACTTCACAAGAACATGGAAATATGAACTCAAATGATCATGAAAATGAAAGTATATTGGTTGTACAATACAATGGACTTACTAATACATATGTGTGCCTTGTAATCACAGCTTGATATGGCATAAATCTCAGCTCTTGGAGGTCTTCACATAGGTCTCTTTAACCACGACTAAAGCTGCCATCTATTTATAGTTGAGTTTGGGAGGCTAACTTCCCTCAATCACTCTCCAATAAATTAGTGGCTGATTTGATTCTCTACCTACCAGAAATCACGAATTCGTGGCTCCTCTTTCCCTTTTTGATCAAGTGGACTCAACCACTTAAGGTTCTCTCACTTTTACATTAAGAAAACTCTTCAAAAGTTACAAGAGGTAGTTCACAAGTGAACTTTACATTGGCTTCATTTTAAGGCTTCTTCTATGACTTTGTGAGACTGAAGACAATACTTAGGCTTGTCATAGACTTGCTCCAACAGCTCCCCCTCAAGCCAAGTATTCTTGAGGTCTTCAATCTTCCAAGATTACCTCTAAACCAATCATAGCCTTGAATTTGCAAAGCTTTGTACCATCCAATGCTTTGGTTAGAATATCTGCACATTGTTGATGAGTGGACACATATGATATTTGAATCTCTTTTCTTAGAACCTTCTCTCTTACATAGTGATCATGAACTTCAATATGTTTAGTCCTTCCATGAAAAATAGGATTAGCAACCAAATGAATAGAACTCATATTGTCACCATAAATAGTTGGAGTTCCAAACTCGAATCCAAGATCTTTGAATAATATCTTCATCCACATAGCTTCTTATGTAGCTATGGCAAGACCTCTATATTCAGCTTCAGTAGAAGAGAGAGCAACTGTGGGTTGCTTCTTGGATGACCATGAAATAAGCTTTGAACCTGCAAAGGTAAGATAACATGAAGTGCTCCTTCTATCTTCTTTGGAGCCAGCCCAATCTGCATTAGAAAATAGCTTCAAACCTAAATCAGACACATAAGGATAATAAAGTCCTTCATTTATGGTTCCTTTGAGATACTTGAGAATCCTTTTGGCAGCATCCATATGTGGTTTCCTTGGTGTGTGCATAAATTGACTTAGCACACTCACACTGTAACATATATCTACTCTTGTCAATGTGGCATAGTTGAGACTACCCACTAGAATTTGATATGACGTGATGTCCTCTATGAGTTCACCTTCATGTGAGCTCAATTTGTGATTGACCTCCATTAGAGTACCTGCAATCTTACAATCTTGCATCTTGAATTTTGCCAACATGTCCTTAATGTACTTTCTTTGAGTGAGAAATAAACCATGATCTTTGTAGACAACTTCCAAACCTAGGAAGTAGGTAAGTGAACCCAAATCACTTATCTTGAACTCTTCTCTCATCTGATCTTTGATCTTCTTCATGCCATCTGCATCATTTCCTATCAATATAATATCATCTACATATACACATAGGTAGATGATCTTAGAATTACTCTTTTTAATAAAGAGTGAAGGATCTGCTTTGCTTGGTTGAAAGCCTTTGTCCTGGAAGAATGAAACAAGCCTGAAATTCGAAGCTCTTGGAGCTTGCTTGAGACCATACAATGCTTTGTTAAGTTTACACACATAATCAAGATAAACTTGATTCTCAAAACCAGGTGCTTGTGCCATATATACCTCTTCTGTTATCCAACCATTCAAGAATGCATTCTTTACATCTAGTTGAAGTATCTTCCAATTCTTGGAAGAGGCAATACTAAGCAAAACCCTAATAGTAGGCATCTTTGCCACATGAGAGAAGGTCTCCTCATAATCAATTCCCTGAGTTTGTGCAAAGCCTTTTGCTACAAGCCTTGCCTTATACCTGTTAATGGAACCATCAGAATTCTTCTTGAGTTTATAGACCCATCTTGAGCCTATTACCTTCATGGATGAAGTCTTGGGCACCAAATCCCAAGTGTTGTATTCCTCAAGTGCTTCAATCTCTTCCTTCATTGCATGCTTCCATTCTGATTTTGCTTTGGCCTCTTCAAAGGATGATGGCTCCTCTTGGTTTATATCCTATGCTATGTAGATAGAATGTTTAGTTACTAATGAGGTGTAAAACCCATACCTTTCTGGTTTTTTCTTTTCCCTCATAGACTTCTTAGGCCATGATGTGATGATTCTGCCTCATGTCCTAGTTCCTGCAATTTTGCTTTACCTTTAGACCTCCATGCTTTTCCATATGAGATTCTTCATCATCCTCCGAGGTGTCTTGTTTTTCAATCTTTGGTCGTTCTCTACCAAGCTTTGGAAAATCTTCTTCAAGATTATATGGTAAATTGACCTTTCTGCATGAATCTTTATACCATGAGTTGTTTTTCATCAAAAACTACATCTCTGCTTACCAAGAATCCTTTGTTGGTAGGGTTGTATAACCTGTTGCCCTTTTGATTGTTTTCATATCCAATAAATACACACCTTTCTGCCATTGATCCATCTTGCCTCTAACCTGTGAAGGAACATGAGCAAAAGCAATACATCCGAAAATTTCACAATGATCTAAGCTTGGTCTTCTTCCATTCCAAGCCTCATATGGAGTCATCCCATCAAGGGATTTTGAAGGCAACCTGTTAATCAAGTAAGTGGTTGTAGATACAGCCTCAGCCCATAGATAATTAGGTAAATGCTTTTCATTTAACATAGACCTTGAAGCTTCAACAATTGTCCTATTCCTCCTTTCTCCCACTCCATTTTGCTCAGGAGTGTACCTTGTAGTTACCTCTCTTTTGATTCCTCTTTCTTGAAGAAAAGAATCAAACTGATGGGAGAAGTACTCTTCCCCTCCATCTGACCTTAGCCTTTTGAGTGATTTACCTGTTTGATTCTCCACAAGAGCCAAATATCTTTTGAAACATGAAAAAACTTCATCTTTGTGTTTCATAAAGAATAGGATAGTCCATTTGCTACAATCATCAATAAAGGTGACATAATACCTTGATCCAGATATTGAAGCTTCCTTGCTAGGTCCCCATACATCTGTATGAAACAACTCCAAGGGATCTCCATGCATATAACCTTTCTTCATGAATGGTAATCTATGAGACTTTCCAAATTGACATGCAGTACACTTATAAATCATATGTTGTTTTGACAAATTAGGGAGTCCATGTACACTTTGGTCCTTGCAAATTTGCTTTAATGACCTTTCACCAATATGTGCTAACCTTTTATGCCATACTTCCAATTTTGTGAGTGTCTGACTACCATAATTAAAGAGAGCAATGTTTCTAGTGTCTTGTAATTCAAATGTGAACAATCTACCTATCTTTTCAGCTTTTGCAATTCTTCTAAATCCTTGACTTGGATCTTCAACAAATGTTCCTGCTTTTGTGAACCTGACTTGCAACCCTTTCTCTACTATCTGCCCAACACTTCTCAAATTCTTTGTAATGGTAGGGACATAGAGTACCTTACTGAGTAGGTTGATGTTTCCATCAGGTGCTTTGACATTGCCTATTTTCTCCACAGGATGTTTTGTGTCATCTCCTGTTTGTACCTCATGCTTATTCCTTGGATCTTCTAAATCTAATAGGAGTGCCACATTTCCTACCACATGATTTGAACAACCTGAATCTATGTAGAAAACATGCTCATGAGATTTACCTTGTGGCATAGCCATGTTCATGATCAATATAAATCCTCTTTGTTTGAGTCTTCTGTGTAGTTATTGAAGTCTCTCCTTCCTTTGTAGCCTCCTTGATAGTTTGAATGATTGTAGTTGTTGTAGTTGCCATGATAATTGTTGAACCTTCCTCTTGAGTAGCCATAACTTCCTCTATTGTATCCTCTACCTCTTTGATTCCTGGATTTCCTAAAGAAAATTTCAGTTGTATGATTAGTTAATCCACAGATAGAACATGAGTTGGAATCTTGGGATCTCCCCCTGCCTTGTCTACCTCCTCTTCCTCTACCTCTGCCATGTCTTCCTCTACCTGCATAGTTAGCTTGATATCTACCTGCTTCATCATCTAGTTTCTTTGCCTTTCCTTTGTTATCTTTGGACTTGCTTTTACTAGTTTATAAAGCTGAAGATTGATTACCTTTAGAGCTTTCTCCATTTTTGATAAGCTTTGCCTCTTGAGTAAGTAGTTTTCCAATGAGTGTATTCAAATCAGGTACATGCATGTCCATGTACAAATCCATAGCTGTGGTGAATGCTTCCCACTTGTCATCTGCCTTCAAGCCATTGATGAACTGCCTTATAATTTGCTCTTCATCTATTACCTCTCCAATGCTTCCCAACTGATCTGCTATGTCCTTGAGCTTTGTGACAAAATTGTTCACATTTTGTTTGGGAGCCTTCTTTAGAGTTGTGAAATCCAGCCATACTTGATGCTTCCTAGCTTTAGTACTTGAAGAGAAGAAGGCTTCAAGTGCATCCCACACTTCCTGAGATGTCTCACAACTTCTAATGTGAGGCAACAAAAAATCTGAGATAGAGTTGAGGAGATAAGACCTTGCAAGTGCATCCTTGGAGCACCATGTGCTCAATCTCTCTTGCTCTTCTTATGTTGGTTGAATTTTGTTCCTGAAACTTGGCATAACTTCATCCCCAGCCACATAACCATATAAAATTCTACCTTGGAGATAAGATTTCATCCTTAATGACCAAACTGAGTAATTACCTCTATCCAATTTGTCAATTGATGAAGGAAATCCATCTGCCATGTTGTCCAACCTTGCTCTGATACCACTGTGAAGAGATGGATAGGTATGTGCTTGAAGATGAAGAGGTGTTGCAAAATCCTTGATCTACACCAGCCAAATGAACTCCAGGAGTGTATGGTGGGCCCTTTTAGCTTGCCAATGGATGTATTACACACTCTATGTACCTTGGAAGATCACTCTCAAAAAGATAGATCAAAACAGATAAGTTGGAGTTAGCTCAGAGGTGAAGAACTTGCTATTCTTGGTTCATACATGTGTCCAATGTTTTGCATAATTCTATGAGCACAGTCGCAATTAGCTTAATTCCTCTTGGGGAAGTCTAGTTAACTTAAAGAGCTAACTTTCAAGAGTAATCTCATCAAAAGTAATGAACCACACACTGAGAATGATCTTTAGCAACTGATGACATCATCCCCATTTTCATTGGCTGCTATAGTTTGAAACCAGTGAGCAGAAAAATGAACATAACTCCAGATTTAAGACTTCAATGATTATTAAAATTTGTATCATTATACTAGACAGTAAGCTGAATCAAAAAAGATTTAAATCATGGAATTTGGATACGTATACAATGAGAAACAGCTCTGACAACATTCTTAAAAAAGTGGGGTACCTGATAGAGAAGTGAAAATGACAGAGAGGGTTGACTTCAACTAAACATAACTGAAGTTTGCAATACTCAAATGAAATGCAAATTGATGAGCATATAGTAGATTTATAGAGCTAACTTTAACAAGTTAAATCACTGAAAATGATGCACCAAGCTTAGAGAAACAATCTCTGCAATCTGCTTGAGAAAACTGAGAGATACGGCAGTGAGTAGTACACTTCAGAAGAACATGGAAATATGAACTCAAATGATCATGAACATGAAAGTATATTGCTTGTACATTACAATGGACTTACTGATACATATGTGTGCCTTGTAATCACACCTTGATATGGCATGAAGCTCAGCTCTTGGAGGTCTTGACATAGGTCTCTCTAACCACGACTAAAGTTGCCATCTATTTATAGTTGAGTTTGGGAGGCTAAATTCCCTCAATAACTCTCCAATCAACTAGTGATTGATTTGATTATCTACCTACCACAAATCACGAATTTGTGGCTCCTCTTTCCCTTTTTGATCAAGTGGACTCAACCACTTAAGATTCTCTCACTTTTACATTAAGTAAACTCTCAGAAGTTACAAGAGGTAGTTCACAAGTGAACTTTACATTGTCTTCATTTTAAGGCTTCTTCTATGACTTTGTGGGACTCAAGTGAATACTTAGGCTTGTCATAGACTTGCTCCAAAAGAAACATAGCTACTAATGTCAATGTACATCCTATGCCAATAATAGGTACTTCTAATTTTTTCATATGTTCCAAAAAATCCTTTATGACCTGCCCATAATGTCTCATGCATTCCCTTCATTACTTGCAATTGAAGAACTTGTTTTGCTAGGACTCGTTGTGGATTCTTAACCTTACCCTTAGCATGTCTCCAAGATAACCATTTCATAAGAAAAAGTTCTAAGCTCATTTCCTAATGTTACGGAATCTATTCATAGTCCATCTAGGTAATAGTTGTAGTGTACTCAGATACTTTCCTATGTCTCTCCATTCATTTTCGTACTCAGACTCATGAAATTTCTCATACTTGTATATATGTGGAACATAGTCAATTTAGTTCACATTCTTTATTAGATCACTTTCAAGATCATCAAATATAGCTATCGATAACATATCAACAACTGAATTTGACTTACCTAAAATATGAACTAACTCAAGATTTATCAACTTAATATATGAGATCCATCTAAGCATGGCTATATCAGGAGATGAGAAATTATCTATCATTCCAATGAGAGGCAAACAATCAGTCTCAACTTTGACATTTGCACCGATGAAATATTCTTTGTCTGTTTTCAAAGCTGTTACCATACCCCATAGTTCTCGTTTGATCTGTGGATATTTTCGTTGTGTTTCATGTAAACTTTTGGCACCAAACCTAATTGCATATCTATTGCCTTCACTATCATCTTGACTTATGACCCAACCTATACCAATAGGACTAGTATCAATAGTCAATATAATAGGTTTGTTAGAAGAATAGTCTACACGCTTAACGATGGGAGCTTCAAGCAATACTTTCTTCAATTTATGCATAGCTTGAGTGTGTTTGTCAGTCCAAATAAATTCTCCTTTCTTCCTCAACAAGTCATAGAGACAATCAACAACATGAGCAAAGTGTGGGATCCAAATAACATAAAAGATGCAAGCACCAAGAAATCTACGTACCTCACTCACATTGTTACATGTTTCCAAAATCTTGCTAATGGCATCAACTTTTTGTTGGTATGGCTTTCGACCATAATGGCACATAAATGTCCAACAATAAGAACCTTGTTGACACCAAAAACAGATTTCTCTATGGAAAATGTGAGACCTACCTCTTCCAATCGTTGAAATATTCTTTCATAATCAGAGATATGGTCAAGAACAAATTTACGACATCGAGATGAGTGTAAAGTAATGTCCTTTACACGTTCCTCACTCCCTTTAATTGGAATATCATCAATGAATGGCATAGTCATATGAGGGATAAAATCATGTAAGAGCATATTCATAGCACTGATCATATGAGCCACAGAATTGGTCGCTCCTTAAGGTAAAGTAGACATTTGTCACGACTGTCAATTGCTACTTGGAATTGGTCATATCCCAAATATAAATCACCCATTGAATAGATAGAATGTCTTGAAAATGATTCAGCAAACTCATCTACAATGGATTGTGTTCTTGAATAAAACGTAGCTTCCCATACTTTTTAGGCATAGTGAACCATTTGTTTGAGTAAGGTGCAAGAGATGGCTCTAAAATTCTCATGTTTATCTTCTCCTTAAGTGGTTTCATTAGCTCAGGTAAGTGAGCCTTTGGGACTAGTATAGGGTGAAGATTCCATGGAATATGTGGAATAGTAAAGATTATCATGGGTGCAACTAACTTAGGATCTATGCAACCAATCTCATGAGGATACATAGTAAAGGCTTTTCCATGGCTACGTCTGACTCTCTCAAATTTATCTCTCTCTACTAGCAAAAGACAGTCATCATCTGTATCAATTTTCACATGTTTGATTAACTCATCCGTGATTGTATGTCCTATGTTTTCCTTATCCCGAAGAATTGGATCGTTTTTCACATCAATGTTTTTTTCATTACTTCCTTGGGGTAATGGTTGAGCTATGGATTTGACTTTTTTGTCTACAGTTTTGTACTTTGTTTCAACTAAGGCATCATGTGTTTGGTTAAATTTTGAGCACTTGTCAACATTGAGAGCATACTCTTGGATTAGAGCATACTCATCAAGGGAAGAAACAGGAATAATACGGGAATTAGAATTTTGTTGAAGACATAACTCTAACTCCTCAAGAGTAGAGAAACAATGAGATGTTTCAATCACATGCTCAATGTCCTCATCATGTTCCATGATTTTGTTATCCTTACACATAAATCAATTTCGAAACGAGAATGATCCAATATTGAAGCTTCTTATACACTTGCAGAAACTAATCAATATATATGGGTATGTATGGCTTTGCATGCAAGTGAATTATGACGATAGAGTTTAATCATAAGCTCAATGAAACATCCTCACTGGTTCAACGCAATACTACGGAGCCTTCTCACACATAGAAGAAAATAGAAGACATGTAAAAATACTTAAGAGACTGAGAGACAAGAGACAAGAGACACGTGACAAGTGACATGAATTAAAAGGATTTGAATAAAGATACATGTATAAGATCTTCGTGATACGTCAAACCAAGTAGTCTACTAACCTAAGGCGGTTGCGACCCTCAAACCATGATAGTTTAACCAAATGTCACACGTAAGAAGATGAGTTCCACTTCATTGACCCTATGTATGTCTAGGCTCATAATGTCTAACTAAAGAAGTTTAAGACTCATTAAAACCAGCTCTAACTCACTCACACGCTCCACCGAGGGTGATTCAAGATAGAGATGCTGGTTTCAAGAGCCTATCCTAGATTGGAGTTCTAACTTAAATTTGAAACTAGGTACTATACTCATACTAGCCCACCTTGGATCCTCACTTGCTCAACTGAGGGTGATCGTCTCAAGGAAACGTTAAGCTAGCAAGAGCCCTATGGATGCCTAACAATGGTGCTCTAGGAGTTTGGAGGGGGGTTTATATAGTTTTCTGAATGAATTTGGGTCCTTGGATCTAGAGAAATCAACTCTGAACTCTAGGATCACTACTTTCGATTACAACCATTTGATTGATCAAATCAATGGCTTGGAATTGTTCTTTCTATCAAATCTAGTGTAAAGGAGTGAAATTTAGCGCCTTCATTCTCCACCATTGGATCTGGGGATGATCTGGACCATTGGATCAGTGCTGACATCATTTCGGATAAGATATGCCACTATTTTTAGAGAAAAGTTACATTATTGATCTTTAACTGTCAAAAAAGTCTTATTTAATCAAAAACACTCGTGGATTCTCCTTGCTTTAAGCATAAGTTCATCTCCACGCTTGAATATGATCTCATCTTGATTGTACAACATGGCTCAATCAACTTTCACCATGTGGCAGCCCTTCAACCCTTCAATTTGCTTAAACTAGAAAACTGTGGTGACCTTGAAAACTGGAATTTGGGCTCTTTGACCCTCCAAAAGACTTTGATGAAGATGAAACTTTGTAGGACTATGTTTCCAAAGATCACCTTCAGGAATATGAAGAAAAAACTTTTATCTAAATCTCCCTTATACAAGTTTGACTACATTTGCAAGCTTGCAAGGTGGCATTAAGTTGTCTAGGAAAATCTGATAGCCGTGAAAATTTGTAGAAATATGAAGCCACATATGGTCTTTATACATGCCAAACCATATGGCTAATGAAGATTCCTATACAAGATTTTGTAGGGTCTAAGTGGAAAAATTACATTTTTTACAAAATGCACATGGCATATCAATGTGCTTAAAAATCCATTTACATGTGAAATTCGGGCTATACACTGCCTTTGATAGGCTTTACAAGTATATGAATTTTCATGTGATTTGGAGATATTGATATTTTTGCCCTAATTTCCAAAGTTTGACCAGCTTTGACCGCTACCCTAGATTTGCTCGATTTCTTCCAAAGTTAGCATGTGAACTCCATTTGACATCCTTGATGCATCTTGGACTTCTGAGGGAATTTTGGCTACCTTCACCAAATGTGTTTCCTGTAGGCCTTCATGAGTGAGAGAGGAGAGAAAATCTCCACAACATTCGCCCCCACTAAACCTGCGATTCCTCCGGAAGTGCCACTCTAGCATTTGTTAAAAACAAAATGTTCCAGGCATCAAATTCTTTTATAGGAAACATAAAAAACATGGAAGGATAATTGATTATATGCATGAATGAGTAGGTAACATGACATGAAGCAAAATTTGCATGAAAGAAAGAATTGAAAGAGGCAACATGAATATGCATGAACAAATAGGCAACATATATGCAAATGAACAAGCAACATTGACAACAAGAAAGAAAACAATCAAGCATCAATATGAAGTGGAAGTGGATGTATTGAGTCGTTTTAAGCATCTGTTCCTCTCATCTTGAAGAAAAATTTGTAACTTTTTCCATAAAGTAATCTACCTTAAATATGATTATAAACAAAGATTTAGGATTTTCAAGAGACATTTTTCATCTTTAGCTTATTTTAGATCAACTTATTTCCTACATAAATATGAATATGCTCTTTCTCTAATAACATGCAAGGAAATCTAACTAAACTCCACTAATGCATAAATCTGCGTATATAGCCCGTGATTTATTCTACTATGCCTCTTTATCTTTCTTTGGCTTGCTCTTTTTTTTTTGTGATGATGATGATGATGATTCGACAACTTTATGGTTACGATCACTTTTTTGGGGTGGAAGAAAGTGTAAACTTCCTGGTAACATGTAGCAATTTTTTTTTTGATGACGGGAAAAAATTAAACCCCGATACAAGGTACAACCATTTTTGATGACTTGAGAACACTCGTTTAAACTCCGATACAAGTGCTATGAGATGGACAAAAGATGTAGAAACATGCAGTAGTAGGAGCTAGGATTTCAACAATTATGCTTTTGATACACGATACATATGCATGTTTATATATAAAAGTCATGTCACCAGAATAAACCTCCAAATCTACATGCCGTATCTTTTCACAATCCTAGATTATAATCAATTTCTTAGTAGATAAATTACTACTTAAGATACAATTTTACACAAGTAGAGAAATCATTATTTTCCTTTTTTTGACTCAAGTGATGTGGATATGGAATGCAATGCAAAGACTGAAAAAAGACATGCATGAAACAAGAATGGAAAAGAAATTAGAATGAACTTGAAAAAAAACAAAGCAGCATGAACTTGAAAAATTAATGATATTTTTATATGTTTTTTGTATATATTTTTTCTTTTTTTTATTTTTTATGTTTTTATTATTTTTATAACATGGATAGTGCTGTTTATGAATCGGCCTCATTGTTGTCATCTTCTTCAATGTCTTCATCCAAAATGTACTCATCATTATCACGTTTCTTGAATAGCTTTATCCTTTTACCTGCAATCAAAGTTTTTGGTGCAACACCATTTAATTCACAAAAAGCATACGTACCATTGTTGTTGACTTTTGATGCAATGTATGGCCCAAACACCGTTGAGTGGGCTTTTTGCATGCATCATATTGAGAGTCAAATGTACTATGATAAATGAGCACCCAATCTCCTACTTCAATTGGCTTAGGACGCAATCGATGCGTTTTATCAAAATAATGCTTGTTCTTCATTCTAGATTCTCTTAATTTTTCAACGGCATCATCAAGTCTTAATTTAGCTTGTTCTAACTGTTTAATGCACAAACTCAAAAAATCATCTGTAGACATGTTTTCATACCAAGGAAAATTTGACCATGCAGAAATATGAGACTAAATTGGAAACAATGGTTTTTGACAGTATATGAGTTGAACAGGCATATACGCAGAAGTACATGTGCACAACATTCTATCTGCCCAAAGTGCAAAAGGTAAGAATCTAGGCCATTGTTTGATTTCACTATTACATGCTTTAGATATGGATTTCACAATAGGTGGATGCCCTCTCTCTATTTTACCATTGGCCTCTCGATTATATGCAGTCGTGAGAGACAAACGAATATCGTGATGTTCAAAGAACTCTTTGGCTTCTCTCACATTTAACTCTCCACGATCGACAACTACTTTCTCTATGTACCCAAAGCGACTTATGACATCTTCAAGCAAGAATTTGCAAACATTGTAAGTGGGTCTTTGATCATAGTGCACGTGCCTCTACATGATTAGTCAAGTCTTCTCTTGCAAGTACAATGTAACGAATTTTGTTAATATCTTTATGCATAGTTATAAGATCTACTACCCACTTATAGTGAATACAAGGTGGATAAGTAGGATGCAACAGATCTCTATGTTTGACTAATGAATGAAGTTGACAAGTAGAACATGTAGAAACATAGCTACTAATGTCAACGTACATCCTAGGCTAATAATAGCTACTTCTAATTTTTTCATATGTTCCAAAAAAACCTTTATAACCTACCCATAATGTCTGATGCATTTCCTTCATTACTTGCAATTGAAGACCTCGTTTTCCTAGGACTCGTTGTGGATTCTTAACCTTATCCTTAGCATGTCTCCAAAGATAACCATTACATAGGAAAAAGTTATAAGCTCGTTTCCTAATGATACAGAATCTATACGTAGTCCAGCTAGGTAATGGTTGTAGTGTACTCAGATACTTTCCTATGTCTCTCCATTCATTTTCGTACTCAGACTTATGAAATTGCTCATAATCCTATATATGTGGAACATAGTCAATTAAGTTCACATTCTTTATTAGATCACTTTCAAGATCATCAAATCTAACTCTTGATAACATATCAGCAAGTAAATTTGACTTACCTAAAATATGAACTAACTCAGGATTTATGAACTTAATATATGAGATCCATCTAAGCATGGCTTCAAGCAATAATTTCTTTAATTTACGTATAGCTTGAGTGTGTTTGTGAGTACAAATAAATTTTCGTTTCTTCCTGAACAAGTCATAGAGACAGTCAGCAACATGAGCAAAGTGTGGAATCCAAATAACATAAAATATGCAAGCACCAAGAAATCTACGTACCTCACTCACATTGTTACATGTTTCAAAAATCTTGCTAATGGGATCAACTTTTTGTGGGTATGTCTTTCGACCATAATGACCACATAAATGTCCAACAATAAGAACCTCGTTGACACCAAGAACAGATTTCTCTATGGAAAATGTGAGACCTCCCTCTTCAAATCGTTGAAATATTCTTTCACAATCAGAGATATGGTCAAGAACAAATTTACGACATCCTGATGCGTCTAAAATAATGTCCTTTACACATTCCTCACTCCCTTTAATTGGAATATCATCAATGAATGGCATAGTTATATGAGGGATAAAATCATGTAAGAGCATATTCATAGCACTCATCATATGAGCCATAGAATTCGTCGCTCCTTGAGGTAAAGTACACATTCGCACTAAGCCTAAAGGAGTTTTCATTGTGGTTATGTCAAGACTGTCAATTGCTAATTGGAATTGGTCATATCCCGAATATAAATCACCCATTGAATAGATAGAATGTCTTGAAAATGATTCAACAAACTCATGTACAATGGGTCCTGTTCCTACATTCCTTATGGTGACTTTATTGACATGTTTCAGATCTTGAATAAAACGTAGTTTCCCATTCTTTTTAGGCACAGTGAACCATTTGTTTCAGTAAGGTGCAAAAGATGGCTCTAAAATTCTCATGTTTATCTTCTCCTTAGGTAGTTTCATTAGCTTAGGTAAGTGAGCCTTTGGAACTGGTATAGGGCGAAGATTCTATGGAATATGTGGAAAAGTAAAGATTATCATGGGTGCAACTAACTTAGGATCTATGCAACCAATCTCATGAGGATACATAGTATAGGCTTTTCGATGGCTATGTATGACTCTCTCAAATTTATCTCTGTCTATTGGCAAAAGAAAGTCATCATCTGTACCAATTTTCACATGTTTGATTGTCTCATCCGTGAATGTATGTCCTATGTTTTTCTTATCCTGAAGAATTGGATCGTTTTTCATGTCAAGAATTTTTTCATTACTTCCTTGGGGTAATGGTTCAGCTATAGGTTTGATTTTTTTGTCTACATTTTTTGTACTTTGTTTCAACTAAGGCATCATGTGTTTGGTTAAATTTTGAGCACTTGTCAACATTGAGAGCATACTCTTGCATTAGAGCATACTCATCAAGGGAAGAAAGAAGAATAATATGGGAATTATAATTTTTTTGAAGACATAACTCTAACTCCTCAAGAGTAGAGAAACAATGAGATGTTTCAATCACATGCTCAATGTTCTCATCATGTTCCATGATTTTGTTATCCTTACATATAAATCAGTTTTGAAAGGAAGAATGTTCCAATATTCGAGCTTCTTATACACTTTCAGAAACTAATCAATATGTATGGGTATGTATGGATTATATGCATGCAAGTGAATTATGATTATAGAGTTTCATCACAAGCTCAATGAAACATCCTCACTGGTTCAATGCAATATTGTGGAGCCTTCTCACACATAGAAGAAAATAGAAAAGAGGTAAAAATACTTAAGAGACTGAGAGACAAGAGACAAGTGACAAGTGACATGAATTAAAAGGATTTGAATTAAGATACATGTATAAGATCGTCGTGATACATCAAGCTAAGCAGTCTACTGATCAAAGACGGTTCCGACCCTCAAACCATGACAAATCAACCGAATATCAGACATAAGAAGATGAGTTCCACTTCATTGATCCTATGTATGTCTAGGCTCGTAGCGTCTAACTAAAGAAGTCTAAGACTCATTAAAACCAACTCTAACTCACTCACACACTCCACGAAGGGTGAGTCAAGATAGAGATGCTAGTTTCAAGAGCCTATTCTAGATTAGAGTTCTAACTTAAATTTGAAATTAGGTACTATACTCATACTAGACCACCTTGGATCCTCACTTGGTCAACCGAGGGTGATCGTCTCAAGGAAACCTTAAGCTAGCAAGAGCCCTATGGATGCCTAACAATGGTGCTCTAGGAGTTTGGAGGGGGGTTTATATAGTTTTTTGAATGAATTTGGGCCCTTGGATCTAGAAAAATCGACTCTCAACCCTAGGATCACTACTTTTGATTACAAACATTTGATTAATCAAACCAATGGCTTGGAATTGTTCTTTCTATCAAATCTAGTGTAAAGGAGTGAAATTTAGGTGCCTTCATTCTCCACCATTGGATCTAGGGATGATTTGAACCATCAGATCAGTGCTGACATCAATTCGGATAAGATATGCCACTATTTTTAGAGAAAAGTTGCATTATTGATCTTTAACTGTCAAAAAAGTCTTCTTTGATGAAAAAAACTCGTGGATTCTCCTTGCTTCAAGCATAAGTTCATCTCCATCCTTGAATATGAGCCAATCTTGATCGTACAACATGGCTCAATCAGCTTTCACCATATGGCAGTCCTTCAACCCTTCAATTTGCTTAAACTAGAAAACTGTGATGACCTTGAAAATTGGACTTTGTACACTTTGAGCCTCCAAAACGGCTTTGATGAAGATGAAACTTTGTAGGACTACGTTTACGAAGATCTCCTTCAGGAATATGCAGAAAAAACTTTTATCTAAATCTCCCTTATACAAGTTTGACTACATTTGGAAGCTTGCAAGGTGGCATTAAGGTGTCTAGGAAACTTTGATAGCCTTGAAACTTTGTACAAATATGTAGTCACATATGGTCTTTATAGATGCCAAACCATATGGCTAATGAAAATTCCTATACAAGATTTTGTAGGGCCTAAGTGGAAAAATTATTTTTACAAAATGCTTATGTCATATCAATGTGCTAGAAAATACATTTACATGTGAAATTCGGGATATACACTGCCTCTGATAGGCTTTATAAGTATATGAATTTTCATGTCATTTGGAGATATTGAAATTTTTGCCCTAATTTCCAAAGTTTGACCAGCTTTGACGGCTACCCTATATTTGCTCGATTTCTTCCAAAGTTTGCATGTGAACTCCCTTTGACATCCTTGATGCATCTTGGACTTCTCAGGGAATTCTGGCTACCTTCACCAAATGTGTTTCTTGTAGGCCTTCATGAGTGAGAGAAGAGAGAAAAACTCGACGACAACGGTCCTAGTGTGTTCATACACATCACTACCTAAATATATCAACATTTGGTTGCAAAAGTGAATCCTAATATGTACGAATTCGATGAGGTTGTGTCTCTTCTTTTGCAAGAAGAGGAGTCTAGCATGAATAGGAGTGGTTTGATTGAGGGAACAGAACCACTTGCTATCTCACAAAAAGGGAAAAGCACGTATGGGTCATCTTTGGGTTCATCAAAACCACATCCTCAACCATCCTCTTCCACTCATTCCTCTAATGATGCTGATTTGCAAAAGAAGAAGAGATGCAAATATTGCCTAAAGGTTGATCTTACTATTGATAAGTGTAGAAAGCTTGCTAAGTGCAATGAAAAGAAGAGGGATCCGACATGTCTACAGCTAAAAATTTAGCAAATGGAAAGATTGATGAAGCCAACATGGCTCAAGATTTTTGGGCATGTCTTGTTACATGTCATTATGATGCATCTTTGTATTCTAAATGTATGGTTGTGAGTGAGGCAGATTCACATTGGTTCTTTGGTAGTGGTGCTTCAAAGCACATAACTTCATGCAAAAGGTTTTTGCATCTTTGAAAGATTCACCTAAAGGAGGACATGTTGTGTATGCATAGAATGCATGTTATCCTATCATTGGAGTACGAGAAATTGAGCTTATGACTATAAATGGAGGTGTGATTCTCTTGAAAAATGCATGTTATGTGCCCTATATCAAGAAGAACTTGATTTCAGTTGCATTGATTGCCAAATGTGGGCCTCATGTACATTTTGTTGATGATAAGTGTATGGTTCATGATCTCAATAATGGTGATATTATTGTGATGTCCATTACATTATGTAATAGTTTGTATTGCATGTTTACATACAAGAGGGCTGTCTTGAATGCCTTGGTTGGTCATACTTCTTGCATTGCATAAATGGAGCTTTGGCATGCTCGTTCTGGTCACTTGAACTTCCATAGTTTGCTTTAGTTGGAAAAGGACATGGTTACAGGTCTACCAACACTTGAGTCCGTTGAAAAGCATGCAAATGAAGGTTTCATTCTTGGAAAAATGCATCGTGTTGCTTTTCGAAAAGAGTCATACACACACTACAAGAAAATTGCAACTTGTTCATAATGATGTATGTGGTCCCTTCAATCCATCTTTTGGGAAGCATGTATATTTTGCTACCTTCATTGATGAGGCATACATGGGTGTACCCTATGAAAGCAAAGATTGAGGTATTTTCTTCCTTCAAATCATTTTTAGCTATGGCTGAAAATTTTCCTTCATTAAAGCTTTGGAATCTACACAAGAATCGTGATAGTGAATACATGTTAGTTGAGTTTAATGCTTTTCTTCATGAAAGAGGTATTTCACACCAATGTATGATCCCATATACACCTCAACAAAATGGTGTTGCCGAGCATAAAAATAGAACACTTCTTGAAATGGCTCGATGTATTGTTAAAGCAAAACACCTTCTTGATAAGTTTTGGATCATGTGTGCGAACTATGTGCTGAATCACTACCCTACAAAAGCATTGAGATTCATCACTCTTTATGAGGCTTGGAATGGACATAAGCCTATGGTTAGTCTTATGCGCATCTTTGGTTGTTTGGCATATGCTCTTGTGACAAAACAATGTAATAAACTTGATGACAAGGCAAAGAAATGTATATTTGTTGGGTGCTGAAACTTAGGGATATCGCTTGTACCATCCATTGAAGAACACAATTATTGTGAGTTGAGATGTGGTATTTATTGACAATTAAGTTTTCCCTCTACTTGATGCCTACACAAGATAATGTGGTAAATATACTCACCAAAGTTCTTCCATGAGAAAAGTTTGAAGCTTTTCACAAAGCTTTAGGCTTATTACCTTGTGGGGATTGATTTCTCACTCCCTATATTTTTTCACATCATTCGCTCCAAGGGTTTGTTACACATGTGTTCCTCAAGTAGCTTTGATGTGAACCTTTTCCCTATACATGGGCACCTTTTACTCTAGTGCTGCATAGACGTTTTTGCCCCATGTTACCACATACATGATTCACTTGTATGTGGTGGTACTTTGTACTGTAGGATATTATTCAACTCTTACTTCAGTTCAGTTCATCATGAATAGAGAGAGCTATGCATGCCATCTATCTTCTCCATGTGTCTTTCTATGCTTGTGCTTCTTGTATGTGCTTCTCATGTGTCTCTCGCACTTCTATACACACCCAACATCAAGCCAATGAATGTTGATTTGATTTCTTTGACATCTAGCTTACTAGGATCCTTCTTGTGAACATGAACATGGGCTGGAGATAAACTTTGAATTAATTCACATTGGGCTTCATTCTATTATAAGCTTCATAATTTGTAATGACCTTCAAAGATTTTGTGGAAGACCTATTAAGAATGTGATGGGCTATGCGTACTGCGTTAAACCAAAATTTAGTTGAAAATGTCTTAGAGTACCTCATGCAATGGGTCCTTTCAACATGCCCTATTCTTCCTCTTTAGAACACCAAGCTATTCTACATTATAGGGAATAGCTAGCTGATGAGAGATTCCTTTCCTGTCAAGAAAAGTCTTGAAGACTTGTGAGAAATAACCTCATCCTCTATGACTTCTCAAAATGTAGATCTTTCCTTGGATTTCATTCTCGACCATAGCTAGAAACATCTTGAATGTCAAGAAAAATTTCAACTTTGATTTAAGACAAAAAACCTGTGAATATCTTGAGAACTGATGTATGAATCTAACAAAATATATGTATCCTTGAATAGAATTTGCTCTCATAGGTCTATTTACATCTGAATGTATAATCTATAATTTCCTTGTAACTATGATGTATTCATGCTTCTTGACAGGTATTTTGTGTAGCTTTCCTCCACGAAATACTTCACATTCTTCTACATCATCTATTAAAGAAAAAATGGGAAGGCTCTCCACCATACCTTGATCTTTAATGTGGTTGAGATCACTATAAATGATATGACCAAATCTAGCATGCCATAACTTCATGTTTTCCTTAGGTGTAGATGACCTAGCAACATTTTTATGAATAATTTTGGATTGTACAAACATTCCATTTATGTTTCTGCCTTGTAAACTTTACAAGACACTACTCCTCATTTGGAGTGACACTACAACATATCGGGGGTATACCGAGGCTTCTACCGAGGAAAATTAACGGGAGCAAGTTTTCCCCGACGCTGGTGTAAGGGTCGGTGTAGGCGTCGGAACCAAAGCGCCGGTATAAGCCTCGGTATAAGCGTCGGTATAAGCATCGGTATATGCGTCGGTATAAGCGACGGTATAAGCGTTGGTATATGCGTTCGTATAGGTGTCCGTATATGCGTCCGTATAAGCGACGGTATGCCCCTGGGAAGAATAGTCGGTATAAGCATCGGTATCTGCGTGGGGATACCGACACTTATACCGTCGCCTATACCGACGACCATATCTGCAAAATTTTTTTTGGCAGAGTATGTTGTCTCTTGCTACAGCAACATTCCCATGCTGCTGTGTAGCAAAAGACAATACACTCTGCCCAAGAAAAATTGGAGAACATGTGACATGTATGACAGGCAACAAAAACATGATTTGTTAAAGCAAAACATACTATCAAATACAAAAGACATGGGAGAAATCAATCATGAACCATGTACAAAGAAATGAGACACATTGACATGATATTTATAAACAACAATCAGAACACATGTATATGTGTGTATGCCTATGTATATACATGTGTATGTGTATATGTATTATGTGTGTATATTTGTATATGTGTAAATATTTGTATGAATTTTTAAAAACCCTAGAACCCTAACCCTAATGACCTAGACCTAAAACATGTGTATGTGTGTATTTTTGTGTATATATATGTGTAAGTGAATATATATATATATATATATATATATATATATATATATATATATATATATATATATATATATATATATATATATATATATATATATGTGTGTGTGTGTGTGTGTGTGTGTGTATGTGTGTGTATGCATATGTGTATCTATGTAAAAACCCTAAAACCCTAATCCTGAAGACCTAGACCTAAAACATGTATATGTGTATGCATGTGTGTATATAAGTAAAAGCCAAAAACAAAAACCCGAACCCTAAAACATGAATATGCGTGTATGTATATGTCACATGTGTGTATGTATGTATGCATGTGTGTATATATCTATGTGTGTGTGTATGTATGTATGTATGTATGTGTGCATGTGTCTTTGTGTGTGTGTGTATGTGTATGTGTGTATGTATGTGTATATGTATGTGTATATGTATTATGTGTTTATATGTGTATATGTGTGTATGCATGTGTGTATATATGTAAAAGCACAAAACCCTAATCCTAAAACCCTAACCCTAAAACATGCATATGTGTGTATGTATATTTGATGTGTGTGCATGTGTATGTATGTATGCATGTGTATATGTGTGCATGTGTGTATGTATTATGTGTGTATATGTGTAAACATCAAAAACCGTAATCCTCAAACCCTAACCCTAAAACATGTATATGTGTGTGTGTATGTATGCATATGCATATGCATATGCATATGTGTATGAAATATGTATGCATGTGTGTGTATGTATCTCTATGTCTCTCTCTTTCTATCTATCTATATCTCTCTCTTTATCTCTCTCTCCCTCTCTCTCTCTTTCATCTCTCTCTCTCTGTCTTTCTCTCTCTCTATTATTATCTCTCTCTTTCATCTCGCTCTCTCATTCTCTCTCTCTTTCATCTCTCTCTCTCTCTCTCTCTCTCTCTCTCTCTCTCTCTCTCTTTCATCTCTCTCTCTCTCTCTCTCTCTCTCTCTCTCTCTCTTTCTCTCTCTCTCTCTCTCTCTCTCTCTCTCTCTCTCTCTCTCTCTCTCTCTCTTCTCTCTCTCTCTCTCTCATTCACTCTCTTTCATCTCTCTCTCTCTCTCTCTCTCTCTCTCTCTCTCTCTCTCTCTCTCTCTCTCTCTCTCTCTCTCTCTCTCTCTCTCTCTCTCTCTCTCTCTCTCTCCCCCTCTCTCTCTCGCTCATTCTTTCTCTCTTTCATCTCTCTCTCTCTCTCTCTCTCTCTCTCTCTCTCTCTTTCTCTCTTTCTCTCTCTCTCTCTCTATTTAAAAAAAAGAACAAAATAATCACTTACATCGATGTAATTCTTTTTATCGCTCTCTTCAAAGCCCAATCGATGTCGTCTCTTGTCAAATTCCAAAGAATCGATGCCCAAAAGCTCCTGCAAAACAAAAGAAAAAAGAAATTAAAAAATAGAAGACATAGAGAAAGAGAGACAATGAAAGAGTACACACATCATTTACGAAGATGTGTGAGAGAGAGAGAGAGAGATGTGTGTAGGGGGGAGAGAGAGAGAGAGAGAGAGAGAGAGAGATAGAGAGAGATGTGTGTGTAGGGAGAGAGAGAGAGAGAACCCTAACCCTAAAACATGTATATGTGTGTATGTATATGTGGTGTGTGTGTATGTGTATGTTCATGTATGCATGTGTGTGTATACATATGTGAATGTGTATATATATGTGCATGTGTATGTAATATGCATGTGTGTATGTATGTATGTGTTTGTGTACATGCATATGTGTGTGTATGTATGTATGCATATGCATGTGTGTATGCACATATGTGTGGGTATGTATGTATGCATATGCATGTGTGTATGCACATATGTGTGTGTATACATGTGTGAGTGTGTATTTATATGTGTGTGTGTGTATGTAGTATGCATGTGTGTATGTATGTATGTGTGTGTACAATCAAATATGTGTGTATGTATCTCTCTCTTTCTTTCATCTCTCTCTCACTCTATATCAATTTAAAACAAAACAATCACTTACATCCATGTAATTGTTTGGAGCGTTTTCGTCAAAGTCCAATTAATGTTTTCCTTCGTCGAATTCCAAAGAACTGATGCCAAAAATCTCCTCCAAAACAAATAAAAAAGAGAAATTCATAAACCCTAATCCTAAAACCCTAACCCTAAAACATGTATATGTGTGTATGTGTGTATGTATATGTGATGTGTGTGTATGTGAATGTGTATGTGCATGTATTCATGTGTGTGTATACATATGTGAGTGTGTATACATATGTGAGTGTGTATATATATGTGTGTGTGCATGTAATATGCATGTGTGTATGTATGTATGTGTGTGTGTACATGCATATGTGTGTGTATGTATGTATGCATATGCATGTGTGTATGAACATATGTGTGTGTATACATATGTGAGTGTGTATGTAATATGCATGTGTTTATGTATATATGTGTGTGTGTACATGCAAATATGTGTGTATGTATGTATGCATATGCATGTGTGTATGTATACGTGTGTTTGTGTACATGTGTGTATGTATATGTGTGTATACATGTATGTATGTATGTGAGTATGAGAATGAATATGTGTCGTGTATGTATATGCATGTGTGTATCTAATATGCATGTGTGTATGTAATATGCATGTTTATATGTAGTATGCATGTATGTATGTATATGCGTGTATGCATGTGAGTATGTATTATGTATGTGTATGTATATGCATGTGTGTATGTAATATGTATGTGAGTGTGTATGTAATATGTATGTGTGCATGTAATATGTATGTGAGTATGTGTATACATATGTGTGTGTATGTATGTATGCATCTATCTCTCTATCTCATTCTCTTTCTATTTCATCTCTCTCTCTTTCACTCTCTCTCTTTCACTCTCTCTCTATCTTTCTCTTTCATCTCTCTCTCTTTCTTTCTCTCTCTCTCTCACTTTATGTTTCTCTAGATCTCTCTCTTTCTTTCATCTCTCTCTCTCTCTCTCTATCTCACTCTATATCAATCAAAAACAAAACAATCACTTACATCGATGTAATTGTTTGGATCGTTGTCCTCAAGGTCCACTTAATGTTGCCCTTCGTCGAATTCCAAAGAGTTGATGCCAAAAAGCTCTTGCAAAACGAAAGAGAAGAGAAATTAGAAAAGGGAAAACACAAAGAAAGAGAAAGGGTGCTACAGTATGTGCAATTCTTACAAAAATTTCAGATCTAGAGAAAGAGAGATGTAGAGAAAGAAAGAGAGAGAGAGAGAGAGAGAGAGAGAGAGAGAGAAAGACAAAGAAAGAGTGAGAAAGAGAGAGATGTGTGTACACAATAGGCGCAGAATGTAGTTCGCGCACGCAAACTCGACAGTAGCAAACTTTGGTTCAAAATGCAAGCAAAAAATTTTTGCTCTCGCGCCCGGTTAAAATGTTGCCTCGGTATAAGCGTCGGTATGAGCGTCGGTATAAGCATCGATAATTTACAATAAAGTACCGACACCTATACCGGCGCTCATACCGACGCCTGTATACTGACGATTAAATGACCGTCGGTTTTGCATCCGTGGTTTTTCAAGCATTTTCAACGGTCATACTGATGCCGAGGCGTGACCGTTAGTATGGGTAACGTCGGTATGCCCTTGATATGTTGTAGTGTGAGGATCTATCATGAAATTCTCTTAAAGATGACCTTGTATCCATCATACAACAAACTAGAGATTGAAAAGAAATTCCTCTTCATCTCACATACATATCAAGTGTTAGAAATCTTGAGGTTTCCTCTTGCTTTGGATAACACCAAAAACATCACGATGATGACCATCTACTATGGTCACCCTTCTTCCTATTGAGTGACTAGGGTAGAAAATACGTTCTTCCAAAATTTCATATGCACAAAAGCATCATACTCAAATATCTATGGATTTTATGAGAATGCATTTAATGATGGTTGATCAAAGGTTATCTCTTCAATATTGAGACCTACATATGGTTCTTCATTTCGAGACTTAGGATTTGAACTTTCTTCAACATTATTTCCTCATTATTTATTCTTCTGATTAAAAATCCTATTTCTATATTTTCTATGTAGTGTCCATGTTTCTTGTAGTTTTGGAATTCTTATTTCTTTGAGGTGGATTTAGTAGAAGTTGACTTCTCTTTAGAATTTATAGCGATCCTAGAATTTGATGTAGAAGATGTGGTTAAAGACTTTGAAGTAAAAGCCTTACCTTCTTTTTTTGATCTTCTTCTAACTATTCTTCTCCTTCTTTGATGTTTCCTTCTTATTCCTCCCGTTTAGATCATCATATGATAGCTTCATTATTTTCTTCCATACTCTTTTTCTAATCTTCATCTTGAGGTAATAAGAACTACAACGCATCAGCGTATATTTCTCTATCTATAGTAGGGAGAGAAAGCAAGTTAACAAATGATCTATAAGTAGATGAAAGTGAACTTATGAGTGTATTCACCATCTAATACTCATGAATTGCAACACCAACATTAAGTAATTGATCACTTAAATCCTTGAGTTTAGAATATGTGATTAGACTCATTCACCACCATTCATTCTTGTTTTCGCTAAATGTATCCTAAGGTGATCTTTCCTATGAGGGTTCTTACTCGCATTGATAATCTCTAATTCCAAAAAATCATGAAGAGAGGTTCAACATGACTTGATTTATATAAGAATAATACCTCTCTTAACTCCCATAGAAGTAAATGATATTGCTTAATAATCTATAGAATTCTTTTGATTGCTCTTCTGTAGGTTGAATATGCACTTGTCTCCTTGTTTCTGTGGATGAAGATGTAATCTTCTCTTCTTCCTCTTTAGTCTATGCAGCACAAATCATAGTAGCATCCCACTTGGGTGAATAATCTGCATCTTCCTCTGTTTGTGTGGGCCTTGGGTGCTTGCCATTGACAATGTCCACAAGTCCTTGGAAATTGAAGAATTCATCATCATAAAAGTCCCAATTCGATAAGTGGACATTCTATATTATTTATTTTCTTGTTCAAGTCTGCATCTATATTCACTCATCTGGAGTTCCTAATGTATGTCAAAAATGCTCTAATACCAAACATTGGAAGTGTGCTAGGCCCAACAATTCAATCACAAAATTATTTAAAAATCATCCAACACTTAATCTTAGAGCATTAAACACCTTAACTTGATCAAGAGAGATAAATGACAAAAGAGAGAGATAATAAGATCAAAATGTAAGTGCTAAAACTTAATGCTACTATACACACTTGTAGATCCCCCTCCTCTCTCTCGGTCCCTCTCTCTTTCTTTCTTCTCTCTCTCTCTCTCTCTCTCTCTCTCTCTCTCTCTCTCTCTCTCTCTCTCTCTCTCTCTCTCTCTCTCTCTCTCTCTCTCTCTCTCTCTCTCTCTCTCTCTCTCTCTCTCTCTCTCTCTCTCTCTCTCTCTCTCTCCTCCCCCGTCCCCGCCTTTCTTTCTCTCTCTCCCTCTCTCCTCCCCCGTCCCTGCCTCTCTCTCTCTCTCTCTCTCTCTCTCTCTCTCTCTCTCTCTCTCTCTCTCTCTCTCTCTCTCTCTCTCTCTCTCTCTCTCTCTCTCTCTCTCTCTCTCTCTCTCTCTCTCTCTCTCTCTCTCTCTCTCTCTCTCTCTATCTATCTCTCTTCTCTCTCCTCCCCCGCCCCCGCGTGCCCTCCCTCCCTCTCTCTCCCTCTCTCTTCCCCCCTCTTTCTCTCTCCTCCCCCGCCCGCAGCAGCCCCCACCCCCGCCTCCGTTGCCCTCCCCTCCGCCACCCGCAGCAGCCCCCGCCCCCGCCTCCGCTGCCCTTCCCTCCGCCACCCGCAGCAGCCCCCGCCCCCTCCGCCATAACCCTCGCTCCTCCCCTCCGCCGCCGCAGCCCGCCGCCCGCAGACCCGCCCCGCTCCGCCCCGCTCCTCCCTCCGCCACCCGCAGCAACCCCCGCCCCCTCCGCCATAACCCTCGCTCCTCCCCTCCGCCGCCCGCAGACCCGCCTCCCTCCGCCCCGCTCTACCTCCCCCGCCACCCGCAGCCCCTCACCCCCACTGCCATCCCGCCCCCGCCCGCAGTAGCCTGCAGCCCCCCCGCTCCGCCCAGTCCTGCCTAGTCCCCCGCCATCCCGCACCTCTCTCTTTCTCCGCCTCTCTCCGCCCGCACCTCCGCCCCCCCCTCCTCACAACTCCGCCCCCCACCCTCACAAACTTTCGCCCCCACTCCGCCTCTCTCCGCCCGCACCTCCGCCCCCCGCTCCTCACAACTCCGCCCCCCGCCCTCACAAACTTCCCCCCCACTCCGCCTCTCTCCGCCCGCACCTCCGCCCCCCCCGCCCCTCACAACTCCGCCCCTCGCTCCTCACAACTCCACCCCCCGCCCTCACAAACCCCCCCCCCCCCCCCCCCCGCTCCCCTCACAGTTCTGCCCCTTGCCCCTCACCCGCCCCTCACCCCCACGCACATACTCCCACACACACACCCCACATACACACACTCACATGCACGACCATACACACACACTTCTTCACACACACTCACCTTCACACACACATGCACACATACACTTCCACACCCATGCACATACACACACAAACACACATACGCACAACCACACATACACACACACCTACATATTCTCACTCACATACACACGCACACACCCGAATTTACACACATACACACCCACACACATACACACATACACACTCACACACACACACATTCTTACACACACACCCACACAATCACACACACACCCACACAATCACACACACCCCCACATACATACACACACGCCTACACATTCACACATGCACACCCACACATTGCAACATGTTGAGTCAGCAATGGGTCCAATGATGGTTGGTTCAAAGCCAGTGGACTCGGATAATTTGATAAAGAAGCATATAGATAGCACAAGGGGGAGGATGCTTTCTCTGTCATGAATGTAGGTGTGGTGCTTCGTGTGTGGAGAACTTGGAAGCTTTCATTGCCTCGGGATCATCCATTCTTTGCTCTGAAGTGCAACCGCAATGTACCACTTTTTGATTCTCTTGTCAGCTCTTGGTGCTGGATTCGATGTTGCAAGCAAGTCAGAGCTTGATTTGGTGAGAAGCTTGGGAGTAGGTGGAGATAGAGTTATTTTTGCCCATCCTTGCAAGCTGCCCTCTCACATCCTTCATGCTACCAATCGCAACGTTCATCTAACAAAGGGAAGCTTTACACTTCACAAGTTGAATCCTCAAAGAATTGTAAAGTTACAAGTAAAATCTACCCTCCCTTTCCCACACTCAAGAGGAGTTTCTAAATCACTGGCAATGCAAATTAAGGGTCTCAATTTGACTACAAAAGAGATATGGGATAAAAGTGTGCAGGATAAAATTGGAAGCAGGTGAAAAGGTAAAAGGTAATTGCTAAAAAGTGGAGTTGCCGCCTACCATTCACGGCGACCACCTATTTTTGTGGATCTAATTCAAATCAAGGGGAATATTTGACCTACCTCCCAATTTTGGGTGATTAACCGGCGCGTGATCAGTGGACGTGAAGATTCGGCAAGGCTCTCTTGGCCTATTGAGGTCTATATAAACAAGGGATTTGTGCTCATTGGGGTACACACTTTTGGGTACATTTTTTCTAGAGTCACTTTTCCGTGTGTATACGTGCAGAAGACCTCTCTTGCACTTGGTGGTTTCAAGTCTACTGTGGGAGCTACTCTGTCGTGTATACAGAGGGTAGGCTTCACAGTGAAGGGCTATGAGCACTATAATGTAAGAGAGTAGCTGGGGTGATTCCTTTCTGTGAGTCAGTGTTATTGATTAGGTTCTATCCTCTTGAGGAATTCTTTGTATTGTTCTGAGTTATTCTGCATATCATTGGCCCTTATGTTGATGAGAAGAATCTGATGTACTGGAGTGAATTACTTTTAGGGTGGCTTGTTAGCACTAAGCTTGTGGCTTGTTAGACCTAAGTTTACACTTGTGAGCATCATTCATCATTTGCCCAACTTTGTAATCATCTGATTTGAATCAGAGTACGGTCTTCCTTGGTCATTTGTTGTCCATATTTTCTGAAACATTCACCATTCTGTATAATTCTTGTTGTCTGCCTGCTCACAGAAATGTTAAAGGGTATACTTCCCTAAAGAGAACCCCCCTTGAGTAGGTGACGTACTGGAAGTTTTTATTTTCTATAAAAGTGGATACCCCAGTACCTCCTCTACAGTTTGGCACGCCCGGTGGGACCTTTGCATTTTTGTGAGAGGTGTTTTTCTCTATTGCAATTGCAAATAGGTACATGACCCATACACGAGCAGATCAGGAATCTCTTCGTGTTCGAAGGAGCCTTAACAAGTTAGCAATAACCACAGCTAGTGAGTGTACCTCCCCTCTGCCCTCCCTAAATTTATCTATTGATTTGGGTGCGACACCATTATCAAAAGAGAGGTATAGGAGAACTCTAGACTTCTCCTCAGATACGTCAGAAGAGACACCAGTCCAAATGGAGGATCTTTCTCATCTACTCTCCAGGATCAACATCAAGTTCCCTACCTTCAAGGGACATGCTTATGAAGATGCTGATGATCATGTGAGGAGATTTATCTCTTTATGCCGTGGACGTGGTCTACAGAATAGAGAAGATGCAATGTTGGCACTTTTTCCATCCACATTGGAGGGTCTTGCGGATAAATGGTATAGTCAATATGCAGATGGCCATTTCACTACTTGGGAGGCTCTGAAGGCGGCATTCTCACAGACATTCCGACCAAGTGATTCCTCAGAAAGAGCTCTAGATCAGCTAGAGAGTTTGAAGCTAAGGCCAGGTGAATCTTTTCATGAACTTCACACTAGAACAAAAGCACTTGTTGCACGTCTGCCACATGCTCCAGGTGACTTTTTGGTTAAAAAGTGGATAGAGAAGGCTCTGCCAAGGTCATCTCAGCAGAAGCTTCGTGAATCTCTTAGATTGGATGCTACCCTCAATGATTTTGTTGCAGCTGCATCACGCATTGAAGAAGCAAGGCAACATTTTGAAGGGGATACACAACCAAAGTATGCTGCAGATCTGGATCCTATTGAGCAACTAAGGAGGGAACTGGAGGTATTGAAAATGCAACAAAATCAACAAGAAGAGAAGGTCTTGCCACCACTGCGACACACGGATGATGAAGTAGCCCAACTTCGCCGTGAGTTAGAAGATTTGAAGACCACACAAGATATAAGGAGACAAATTTGGTGCACGATCTGTAACAACAATGGACATTCCAATGCTAATTGCCCTAACAAGGTAAGCTGTCAATTTTGTGGAAAGGATGGTCATGAAGCTAGAGATTGCTACTACCTCAAGGGTACATAGCAAAGAAGTAACCCTCAAACTTTGGATTCATACTATGCTAGTACTTCAAATACGTCTAATAGAGAGGAGAATCGGCCTGCAAAACCTAGGTATAATAGACCTTTGATGTGCTATCGTTGTGGTGAGTATGGCCACATGCAAAACAGGTGTTCCCTCCCAGAAGATGCACCTCCTTGTCAACATTGTCCAGAGGCCAAGGATCATTATACCAAAGACTGCCCAAGAGGTCGTCCTGCTCCAATTCATATGATTGCAGTCTCTCCACATGAAGAAGAAAAAACTACTCAGTCCTATGCCGTTTCATCCTCTGCAATGCCCATGATGACCAGAGCTAGGCAAGCAGCAGCAAACCTTAGAGGGGAACAACAAGGAATGCAGGATAAAAAGGAAGAAAAGGAGTCTGGATGGAAGGACCAAGCACAAATTGAAGGAGCTTATAATAAGATGACTACTTCTTTAAAGGGCCAGCCAACAAGTCTGCAAGAAAACACTCAGGAGGTAAACATTGAACAGATCTTGAAAGGTATTCATCACAAGGTTAGTCTATATGAACTTATAAGGATGGATTCAAAAATAAGAAGTGATTTATTAAAGATTATATACTCAGCTCACTTGGTCCAAACACCTAGTATAGATGGTTTCATGGTTGACTTTCCTCCTGCACCCTTGGCTGATTATCAGAGCTCAAGATTATCTGTTTGTATAAAGGATGAAACTCTCACAGGTGTTATTATAGATGGAGGTTCCGGCATCAATTTGATGCCTGATTTCACTATGAGGAAACTAAGGCTGAACCCCACAAAGGCAGCACCCTTCACAGTCACATTAGCAGATCAACGTCGGGTTGCACCGCTGGGCATTGTCGAAAAGGTACTTATGATAGTGCAGGGTTGCCATTTTGTTTTAGACTTTGTTGTTATTTGTGAAGAGATGGATAGGTATGTGTTGAAGATGAAGAGGTGTTGCAAAATCTTTGCTCTACACTAGCCAAATGAACTCCAGGAGTAGATGGTGGGCCCTTTTAGCTTGCCAATGGATGTATTAGACACCCTATGTACCTTGGAAGATCACTCTCAAAAAGATAGATCAAAACAGATAAGTTGGAGTTAGCTCAGAGGTGAAAACTTGCTATTCTTGGTTAATACACCTGTCCAGTGTTTTACATAATTCTCTGAGCACAGCAGCAATTAGATTAATTCCTCTTGGGGAAGGCTAGGTAGCTTAAAGAGCTAACTTTAGAGAGTAATCTCATCAAAAATAACAAACCACACACTGAGAATGACTTTTAACAAGTGATGACATCATCCCGATTTTCACGGGCTGCTACAGAAATAGACCAGTGAGTAGAAAAATTTACATAACTCAAGATGTAAGAATCCAATGATCATGCAAAATTTGTATGCTTATACTAGACAGTAAGCTGAATCCAACAAGCTTAAAATCACTGAATTTGGATGAGTAAACACTGAGAAATGACTCTGACAAGATGACTGAAAAAGTCGGGTACCTGACAGAGAAGTGAAGATGAACATACCCTGTTGACTTCAAATGAACATAACTGAAGATTCCAACATCCAAATGACATGAAAATTTGTGAGCATATAGTAGCCTTATAGAGCTAACTTTACCAAGTTAAATCACTGAAAATGATGAACCAAGTGTAGAGAAACAATCTCTGCAAGCTGACTGAGAAAAACTGAAGTAATGGCAGTGAGTAGTACACATCACAAGAACATGGAAAGATGAACTCAAATAATCATGAAAATGAAAGTATATTGCTTGTACAATACAATGACTTACTGATACATATGTGTGCCTTGTAATCACACCTTGATATGGCATAAAGCTCAGCTCTTGGAGGTCTTCACATAGGTCTCTCTAACCACGACTAAAACTGCCATCTATTTATAGTTGAGTTTGGGAGGCTAACTTCCCTCAATCACTCTCCAATCAATCAATGATTGATTTGATTCTCTACCTACCACAAATCACGAATTCGTGGCTCCTTTTTCCATTCTTGATCATGTGGACTCAACCACTTAAGATTCTCTTACTTTTACATTAAGTAAACTCTTCAAAAGTTACAAGAGGTAGTTCACAAGTGAACTTTACATAGTCTTCATTTTAAGGCTTTTTCTATGACTTTGTGGGACTCAAGCCAATACTTAGGCTTGTCATAGACTTGCTCCAACAGCTCCCCCTCAAGCCAAGTATGCTTGAGGTCTTCAATCTTCCAAGATTACCTGCAAACCAATCATAGCCTTGAATTTGCAAAGCTTTGTACCATCCAATGCTTTGGTTAGAATATCTGCACATTGTTGATGAGTGGACACATATGATATTTGAATCTCCTTGCTTAGGATCTTCTCTCGTACATAATGATAATGAACTTCAATATGTTTAGTCCTTGCATGAAAAATAGGATTAGCAGCCAAGTGAATAGAACTCATATTGTCACCAAAAATAGTTGGAGTTCCAAACTCCAATCCAAGATCTTTGAATAATGTCTTCATCCACATAGCTTCTTGTGTAGCTATGGCAAGACCTCTATATTCAGCTTCAGTAGAAGAGAGAGCAACTGTGGGTTGCTTCTTGGATGACCATGAAATAAGCTTTGAACCTGCAAAGGTAAGATAACCTGAAGTGCTCCTTCTATCTTCCTTGGAGCCAGCCCAATCTGCATCAGAAAATAGCTTCAAACCTAAATCAGATACATAAGGATAGTAAAGTCCTTCATTTATGGTTCCTTTGAGATATTTGAGTATCCTTTTGGCAGCATCCATATGTGGTTTCATTGGTGTGTGCATAAATTGGCTTAGCACACTCACACTGTAACATATATCTACTCTTGTCAATGTGGCATAGTTGAGACTACCCACTAGACTTTGATATGATGTGATGTCCTCTATGAGTTCACCTTCATGTGAGCTCAATTTGTGATTAACCTCCATTGGAGTACCTGCAATCTTACAATCTTGCATCTTGAATTTTGCCAACATGTCCTTAATGTACTTTCTTTGAGTGAGAAAGAAACCATGATCTTTGTAGACAACTTCCAAACCTAGGAAGTAGGTAAGTGAACCCAAATCACTTATCTTGAACTCTTCTCTCATCTGATCTTTGATCTTCTTCATACCATCTGCATCATTTCCTGTCAATATAATATCATCTACATATACACATAGGTAGATGACCTCGGAATTACTCTTTTTAATAAAGAGTGAAGGATCTGCTTTGCTTGGTTGAAAGCCTTTGTCCTGCAAGAATGAAACAAGCCTGAAATTCCAAGCTCTTGGAGCTTGCTTGAGACCATACAATGCTTTGTTAAGTTTACACACATAATCAGGATAAACTTGACTCTCAAAACCAGGTGGTTCTGCCATATATACCTCTTCTGTTATCCAACCATTCAAGAATGCATTCTTCACATCTAGTTGAAGTATCTTCCAATTCTTGGAAGAGGCAATACTAAGCAAAACCCTAATAGTAGGCATCTTTGCCACAGGAGAGAAAGTCTCCTCATAATCAATTCCCTGAGTTTGTGCAAAGCCTTTTGCTACAAGCCTTGCCTTATACCTGTTAATTGAACCATCAGAATTCTTCTTGAGTTTATAGACCCATCTTGAGCCTATTACCTTCATGGATGAAGTCTTGGGCACCAAATCCCAAGTGTTGTTTTCCTCGAGTGCTTCAATCTCTTCCTTCATTGCATGCTTCCATTCAGTTTTTGCTTTGGCCTCTTCAAATGATGATGGCTCCTCTTGGTTTATGTCCTGTGCTATGTAGATAGAATGTTTAGTTACTAATGAGGTGTCAAACCCATACCTTTCTGGTTTTTTCTTTTCCCTCATAGATCTTCTTAGGCCATGATGTGATGATTCTGCCTCATGTCCAAGTTCCTGCAATTTTGCTTTACCTTTAGACTTCCATGCTTTGATCTTTTCCATCTGACATTCTTCATCATCCTCTGAGGTGTCTTGTTCTTCAATCTTTGATTGTTCTCTACCAAGCTTTGGAAAATCTTCTTCAAGATCATATGGTAAATTGACCTTCCTGCATGAATCTTCATACCATGAATTGTTCTCATCAAAAACTACATCTCTGCTTACCAAGAATCCTTTGTTGGTAGGGTTGTATAACCTGTAGCCCTTTTGATTGTTATCATATCCAATAAATACACACCTTTCTGCTTTTGGATCCATCTTGCCTCTAACCTGTGAAGGAACATGAGCAAAAGCAATACATCCAAAAATTTTACAATGATCTAAACTTGGTCTTCTTCCATTCCAAGCCTCATATGGAGTCATCCCATCAAGGGATTTTGAAGGCAACCTGTTAATCAAGTAAGTGGCTATAGATACAGCCTCAGCCCATAAGTAATTAGGTAAATGCTTTTCATTTAACATAGACCTTGCAGCTTCAACAATTGTCCTATTCCTCCTTTCTGCCACTCCATTTTGCTCAGGAGTGTACCTTGTAGTTACCTCTCTTTTGATTCCTCTTTCTTGAAGAAAAGAATCAAACTCATGGGAGAAGTATTCTCCCCCTCCATCTGACCTTAGCCTTTTTAGTGATTTACCTGTTTGATTCTCCACAAGAGCCAAATATCTTTTGAAACATGAAAAAACTTCATCTTTGTGTTTCATAAAGAATAGGATAGTCCATCTGCTGCAATCATCAATAAAGGAAACATAATACCTTGATCCTGATATTGAAGCTTCCTTGCTTGGTCCCCATACATCTGTATGAACCAAATCCAAGAGATCTCCATGCATATAACCTTTCTTCATGAATGGTAACCTGTGAGACTTTCCAAACTGACATGCACTACACTTATAAATCATATGTTGTTTTGACAAGTTAGGGAGTCCAAGTACACTTTGGTCCCTGCAAATTTGCTTTAATGACCTTTCACCAATATGTGCTAACCTTTTGTGCCATACTTCCAATTCTGTGAGTGTCTGACTGCCATAATTAAAGAGAGCAATGTTTCTAGTGTCCTGTAATTCAAATGTGAACAATCTACCTGTCTTTTCACCTTTTGCAATTCTTCTGAATCCTTGACTTGGATCTTCAACAAATGCTCCTGCCTTTGTGAACCTGACTTGCAACCCTTTCTCTACTATCTGCCCAACACTTATCAAATTCTTTGTAATGGTAGGGACATAGAGTACCTTACTGAGTAGGTTGATGTTTCCATCAGGTGCTTTGACATTGCCTATTTTCTCCACAGGATGTTTTGTATCATCTCCTGTTTGTAGCTCATGCTTATTCCTTGGATCTTCTAAATCTAATAGGAGTGCCACATTTCCTGCCACATGATTTGAACAACCTGAATCTATGTAGAAAATATGCTCATCAGATTTACCTTGTGGCATAGCCATGTTCATGATCAATAATGAATCCTCTTTGTTTGAGTCTTCTGTGTAGTTATTGTAGTCTCTCCTTCCTTTGTAGCCTCCTTGATAGTTTGAATGATTATAGTTGTTGTAGTTGCCATGGTAGTTGTTGAACCTTCCTCTTGAGTAGCCATAACTTCCTCTATTGTATCCTCTGCCTCTTTGATTCTTGGAATTCCTAAAGCAATTTTCAGTTGTATGATTAGTTAATCCACAAATAGAACATGAGTTGGAGTCTTGGGATCTCCCCCTGCCTTGTCTACCTCCTCTTCCTCTACCTCTGCCATGTCTTCCTCTACCTGCATAGTTAGCTTGATATGTACCTGCTTCATCATCCACTTTCTTTGCCTTTCCTTTGTTATCTTTAGACTTGCTTTTATCCGTGTATAAAGCTGAAGATTGATTACCTTTAGAGCTTTCTCCATTTTTGATAAGCTTTGCCTCTTGAGTAAGTAATTGTCCAATGAGTGTGTTGAAATCAGGTACATGCATGTCCATGTACAAATCCATAGCTGTGGTGAATGCTTCCCACTTGTCATCTGCCTTCAAGCCATTGATGACCTGCCTTACAATTTGCTCTTCATCTATTACCTCTCCAATGCTTCCCAACTGATCTGCTATGTCCTTGAGCTTTGTGACAAAATCAGTCACATTTTGTTTGGGAGCCTTCTTGAGAGTTGTGAAATCCAGCCATAGTTGATGCTTCCTAGCTTTAGTACTTGAAGCAAAGAAAGCTTCAAGTGCATCCCACACTTCCTGAGATGTCTTACAACTTCTAATGTGAGGCAACAAAAAATCTGAGATAGAGTTGAGGAGATAAGACCTTGCAAGTGCATCCTTGGAGCACCATGTGCTCAATCTTTCTTGCTCTTCTTGTGTTGGTTGACTTTTGTTCCTGAAACTTGGCATAACTTCATCTCCAGCCACATAACCATATAAACTTCTACCTTGGAGATAAGCTTCCATTCTTAATGACCAAGCTGAGTAGTTACCTCTGTCCAATTTGTCAATTGATGAAGGAAATCCATCTGCCATGTTGTCCAACCTTGCTCTGATACCACTGTGAAGAGATGGATAGGTATGTGTTGAAGATGAAGAGGTGTTGCAAAATCTTTGCTCTACACTAGCCAAATGAACTCCAGGAGTAGATGGTGGGCCCTTTTAGCTTGCCAATGGATGTATTAGACACCCTATGTACCTTGGAAGATCACTCTCAAAAAGATAGATCAAAACAGATAAGTTGGAGTTAGCTCAGAGGTGAAAACTTGCTATTCTTGGTTAATACACCTGTCCAGTGTTTTACATAATTCTCTGAGCACAGCAGCAATTAGATTAATTCCTCTTGGGGAAGGCTAGGTAGCTTAAAGAGCTAACTTTAGAGAGTAATCTCATCAAAAATAACAAACCACACACTGAGAATGACTTTTAACAAGTGATGACATCATCCCGATTTTCACGGGCTGCTACAGAAATAGACCAGTGAGTAGAAAAATTAACATAACTCAAGATGTAAGAATCCAATGATCATGAAAATTTGTATGCTTATACTAGACAGTAAGCTGAATCCAACAAGCTTAAAATCACTGAATTTGGATGCGTAAACACTGAGAAATGACTCTGACAAGATGACTGAAAAAGTCGGGTACCTGACAGAGAAGTGAAGATGAACATACCCTGTTGACTTCAAATGAACATAACTGAAGATTCCAACATCCAAATGACATGAAAAGTTGTGAGCATATAGTAGCCTTATAGAGCTAACTTTACCAAGTTAAATCACTGAAAATGATGAACCAAGTGCAGAGAAACAATCTCTGCAAACTGACTGAGAAAAACTGAAGTAATGGTAGTGAGTAGTACACATCACAAGAACATGGAAAGATGAACTCAAATAATCATGAAAATGAAAGTATATTGCTTGTACAATACAATGACTTACTGATACATATGTGTGCCTTGTAATCACACCTTGATATGGCATAAAGCTCAGCTCTTGGAGGTCTTCACATAGGTCTCTCTAACCACGACTAAAACTGCCATCTATTTATAGTTGAGTTTGGGAGGCTAACTTCCCTCAATCACTCTCCAATCAATCAATGATTGATTTGATTCTCTACCTACCACAAATCACGAATTCGTGGCTCCTTTTTCCATTCTTGATCATGTGGACTCAACCACTTAAGATTCTCTTACTTTTACATTAAGTAAACTCTTCAAAAGTTACAAGAGGTAGTTCACAAGTGAACTTTACATAGTCTTCATTTTAAGGCTTTTTCTATGACTTTGTGGGACTCAAGCCAATACTTAGGCTTGTCATAGACTTGCTCCAACATTATTGCCCTGCCACAGGAGACCTCATACCCCCTACTCTTGGGAAGGCCTTGGTTAAAGCAAGCAAAGGCTCTACAGGATTGGGGAAAGAACAAGTTATGGATTTCCACATGTACTAACAATCATTTACAGATACATTTGGAAGAAGGATCAGACATCAACAAGGCTACTGGGTATGAAATGGAAACTCAGGTAATGCCTTCAGAAGATGATGCCCTATTAAGTTGGATGATGGGAAGTGCAGAATGCTGCACAGTGGAGATATGTGGGGTAAATGAAGATTTTGCTGAAGCAATACAAGGAGGACGGGAAGAGGGAAAAACTGATGTTCTTCACTTGAACAAAATAGAAAAGAGTAAGCAAGGAAGTCAAGCTTATCTTTTGCAGGCACCTCCTGAAGGACAAAAATCTCTAATTGAGTCAGATAATCAAAATTCAACACTCAGCGCCATTACGATGGTATGTAAGGATAAGGCAGGTAAACATGAGGAATCGGATGATCTTATGCTTGCAGGACCAGAAAGTGACAAAGTTGTGCTGGCATCCGAGGAAGCTAATTGTGACCTTCAAGGACTTCCATTCTCAAATATACCTTTAGGATGGATCAAGGAACAGAAGAAACGGAAAAGAGGCCGTCCTCGATTAATTCCTATAGATGTTTGCACAAAATCTGCAGATAAGGATGGAACGTTTGGTTTTGAGCACGGGCCACCATTCACATTAGAGTCCTTTGAAAAATATGATAACCAGTTTAAGGATGAATATTTTGGTTTGAACGAGAGGGAGAAGTCTGTTCATGGATCTTTTCGGGAGAAAGCTTCTGTTGATTGTGTAGAAGGGGAATATTGGCGAATAGTGGAGCATGCAGCTGAGCAATTGGAGGTCCTTTATGGTGCTAAGATAGAGACAAGGAAATTTGGTCGTGGTTTTCCTCAGGCCAGACTTGGAGAGACACATGGCTCCTATGGAAGCTCTGGGTGGAATTTGAGTAGCATTGCTCAGCTGGGTGGATCAATCTTAGCTTTTGAGGAGGAGAAAATCTCTGGAGTTCTGGTTCCCTGGCTGTATATGGGAATGTGTTTCTCCTCTTTCTGTTGGCATGTTGAAGATCACCACCGGTATTCTGTGAATTATATGTATTTTGGTTCTCCAAAAGTGTGGTATGGAGTCCTAGTAGTGCAACTGGAGGGTCTGCAAGTTCATTCTGAAGAAATTGCACCAGGGACGGTGCAAAATCTTGATGTGGGGGTCTGTAGATCCCCCTCCTCTCTGTCGGTCCCTCTCTCTTTCTTTCTTCTCTCTCTCTCTCTCTCTCTCTCTCTCTCTCTCTCTCTCTCTCTCTCTCTCTCTCTCTCTCTCTCTCTCTCTCTCTCTCTCTCTCTCTCTCTCTCTCTCTCTCTCTCTCTCTCTCTCTCTCTCTCTCTCTCTCTCTCTCTCTCTCTCCTCTCTCTCTCTCTCTCTCTCTCTCTCTCTCTCTCTCTCTCTCTCTCTCTCTCTCTCTCTCTCTCTCTCTCTCTCTCTCTCTCTCTCTCTCTCTCTCTCTCTCTCTCTCTCTCTCTCTCTCTCTCTCTCTCTCTCTCTCCTCCCCCGTCCCCGCCTTTCTTTCTCTCTCTCCCTCTCTCCTCCCCCGTCCCTGCCTCTCTCTCTCTCTCTCTCTCTCTCTCTCTCTCTCTCTCTCTCTCTCTCTCTCTCTCTCTCTCTCTCTCTCTCTCTCTCTCTCTCTCTCTCTCTCTCTCTCTCTCTCTCTCTCTCTCTCTCTCTCTCTCTCTCTCTCTCTCTCTCTCTCTCTCTCTCTTTTCTCTCTCCTCCCCCGCCCCCGCGTGCCCTCCCTCCCTCTCTCTCCCTCTCTCTTCCCCCCTCTTTCTCTCTCCTCCCCCGCCCGTAGCAGCCCCCGCCCCCGCCTCCGTTGCCCTCCCCTCTGCCACCCGCAGCAGCCCCCGCCCCCGCCTCCGCGGCCCTTCCCTCCGCCACCCGCAGCAGCCCCCGCCCCCTCCGCCATAACCCTCGCTCCTCCCCTCCGCCGCCGCAGCCCGCCGCCCGCAGACCCGCCCCGCTCCGCCCCGCTCCTCCCTCCGCCACCCGCAGCAGCCCCCGCTCCCTCCGCCATAACCCTCACTCCTCCCCTCCGCCACCCGCAGACCCGCCTCCCTCCGCCCCGCTCTACCTCCCCCGCCACCCGCAGCCCCTCACCCCCACTGCCATCCCGCCCCCGCCCGTAGTAGCCCGCAGCACCCCCGCTCCGCCCAGTCCTGCCTAGTCCCCCGCCATCCCGCACCTCTCTCTTTCTCCGCCTCTCTCTGCCCGCACCTCCGCCCCCCGCTCCTCACAACTCCGCCCCCCACCCTCACAAACTTTCCCCCCCACTCCGCCTCTCTCCGCCCGCACCTCCGCCCCCCGCTCCTCACAACTCCGCCCCCCCGCCCTCACAAACTTCCCCCCCACTCCGCCTCTCTCCGCCCACACCTCCGCCCCCCCCCCCGCCCCTCACAACTCCGCCCCTCGCTCCTCACAACTCCGCCCCCCGCCCTCACAAACTTCCCCCCCCCCGCTCCCCTCACAGTTCTGCCCCTTGCCCCTCACCCGCCCCTCACCCCCACGCACATACTCCCACACACACACCCCACATACACACACTCACATGCACGACCATACACACACACTTCTTCACACACACTCACCTTCACACACACATGCACACATACACTTCCACACCCATGCACATACACACACAAACACACATACACACAACCACACATACACACACACCTACATATTCTCACTCACATACACACGCACACACCCGAATTTACACACATACACACCCACACACATACACACATACACACTCACACACACACATTCTTACACACACACCCACACAATCACACACACACCCACACAATCACACACACCCCCACATACATACACACACGCCTACACATTCAAACATGCACACCCACACATTGCAACATGTTGAGTCAGCAATGGGTCCAATGATGGTTGGTTCAAAGCCAGTGGACTCGGATAATTTGATAAAGAAGCATATAGATAGCACAAGGGGGAGGATGCTTTCTCTGTCATGAATGTAGGTGTGGTGCTTCGTGTGTGGAGAACTTGGAAGCTTTCATTGCCTCGGGATCAGCCATTCTATGCTCTGAAGTGCAACTGCAATGTACCACTTTTTTATTCTCTTGTCAGCTCTTGGTGCTGGATTCGATCTTGCAAGCAAGTCAGAGCTTGATTTGGTGAGAAGATTGGGAGTAGGTGGAGATAGAGTTATTTTTGCCCATCCTTGCAAGTTGCCCTCTCACATCCTTCATGCTACCAATCGCAACGTTCATCTAACAAAGGGAAGCGTTACACTTCACAAGTTGAATCCTCAAGGAATTGTAAAGTTACAAGTAAAATCTACCCTCCCTTTCCCACACTCAAGAGGAGTTTCTAAATCACCGGCAATGCAAATGAAGGGTCTCAATTTTACTACAAAAGAGATATGGGATAAAAGTGTGCAGGATAAAATTGGAAGCAGGTGAAAAGGTAAAAGGTAATTGCTAAAAAGTGGAGTTGCCGCCTACCATTCACGGCGACCACCTATTTTTGTGGATCTAATTCAAATCAAGGGGAATATTTGACCTACCTCCCAATTTTGGGTGATTAACCGGCGCGTGATCAGTGGACGTGAAGATTCGGCAAGGCTCTCTTGGCCTACTGAGGTCTATATAAACAAGGGATTTGTGCTCATTGGTTTACAAACTTTTTGGTACATTTTTTCTAGAGTCACTTTGCCGTGTGTATACGTGCAGAAGACCTCTCTTGCACTTGGTGGTTTCAAGTCTACTGTGGGAGCTACTCTGTCGTGTATACAGAGGGTAGGCTTCACAGTGAAGGGCTATGAGCACTATAATGTAAGAGAGTAGCTGGGGTGATTCCTTTCTGTGAGTCAATGTTATTGATTAGGTTCTATCCTCTTGAGGAATTCTTTGTATTGTTCTGAGTTATTCTGCATATCATTGGCCCTTATGTTGATGAGAAGAATCTGATGTACTGGAGTGAATTACTTTTAGGGTGGCTTGTTAGCACTAAGCTTGTGGCTTGTTAGACCTAAGTTTACACTTGTGAGCATCATTCATCATTTGCCCAACTTTGTAATCATCTGATTTGAATCGGAGTACGGTCTTCCTTGGTCATTTGTTGTCCATATTTTTTGAAACATTCACCATTCTGTATAATTCTTGTTGTCTGCCTGCTCATAGAAATGTTAAAGGGTATACTTCCCTAAAGAGAACCCCCCTTGAGTAGGTGACGTACTGGAAGTGTTTATTTTCTATAAAAGTGGATACCCCAGTACCTCCTCTACAACACTAATTATAAAAAAATTTAACTTTAATGTGTATATGATACAAACGTTGAATGTAAGCTGAATCCAAGCATTTTAGTTGTGAAATTGATTGAAACCATAACTAAGAGTTGTAAATGTGAGTGAATATATGGAAAAATAAAGGATGTAGACTATTCAAATAGTTAAAGTGGCAAAACGAAAACAAAGTGTTGATCCAATAGTCCAATACATAGTACAACATCAGTACAAGTAGACAGACTAATGTAGAAGCTACAACTCTCAAAAACTGGCATGCATACAATGGCATGTGAAGAAGAACAAAGGGTTGTTTTCTCAAAGCTCCTTCAAATTTTTATGTACTCCTCTTCACTCCTCTTCTGTGAGCCCTCTTTGAATCCTCCTTGAGTTCTCCTTCATCTCTTAGTTATTGTGTGGGTGGCTAATTATCTTGTCCTTATATAGCATGATTAAAGCTAAAAAAACCCATGAATCCCTTCAATAACCAAGGTGCTTATCTTTTGTTAAGGCACCTAGCATTTACCATAACTTTTGGTGAAAATTAGGTTGAAAAGAATAGATGAAAAACAAAATCACGTTTAGTTATTGAGGGTCAATCTAGAACAAAATGGTAGAATGTTATATATCATTCAAATGCTCTTGAAGCTTACTAAAATGATCCAATAAAATGTTCTCTCATTTGTTACCAAATTTTGACCTAGTCTGCAAATAAGGATTGTTGGAATAATTACAACTTTTGGACATTGTGACATTGTTTTCCAACACAAAGGAATGTTATATATATATATATATATATATATATATATATATATATATATATATATATATATATATATATATATATATATATATATATATAGAGAGAGAGAGAGAGAGAGAGAGAGAGAGAGAGAGAGAGAAAGAGAATTTAGTTGTGCATCATATGAACACTACAATAAATGAGGAAGGAAAAAAATCATGGGATTCAATGAAGATGAGTAGAAGGAATGCAGCTAATGAGAAACAAGAGGCTTAGTAAATGATAATAAATAGAGTAAAATCTTATGGTTCTAAGTGATGAAGTAGAAATGATCCATTTATTTTATTTGCATGGATTCAAAGAAAGAGAGAGCATGAAATGGGACAAGTCTAGAAGTTACGAATATCGAGTTCTATATTATTAGAGGATGCATGACTTATGTCATGTAAAAATCCTACAATGATATATACCAAAAACATCCCAATAATGACCATCTACTAGGGTCACCCTTCTTTCTATTGAGTGACTCGGGTAGAAAATACCTTCCTCCGAACTTTGATATGCATAAAAGCATCAAACTCAAATATCTACGACTTTTATGAGAATACATCTAATAATGGTTGATGAGAGATTATCTCTTCAATATTGAGACCTACAAATAGCTCTTCATTTGGAGACTTAGGCTTTGAACTTTCCTCAACATTATTTCCTCATTATATTCTTCTCATTAAAAATCCTAGCTCTAAGTTTTGATATGTAATGTATAAGTTTCTTGTAGTTTTGGAATTCTTGTTTCTTTGAGGTGGATCTAGCAGAAATTGAATTGTCTTTAGAAGTCGAAGAGATACTCCAATTTGATATAGAAGATCTGGTTGAAGACTATGAAGTTAAAGCCTTACCTCCTTTTTTTGTTGTTCTTCTAGCTATTCTTGTCCTTGTTTGATGCATCCTTCTTATTCCTCCGCTTTAGATGATCATATGATAGCTTCATTATTTTCTTGCATTCTCTTTTGCTGATCTTCATCTTGAAGTAATAAGAACAACAACTCATTGAAATATATTTCTTGTAATAAAGTGATAGGTTGAACCACACCCTTGACAGATAGGAGATGGTTGAACTACACCCTAAGAGAGAGGATTAGGAAGTAATCCTCACCCATGGATTTTGGGGCAAGTGGTTAGCCCATCACATTCCTAACCACAAGGTTGTGAGTTCAATTCCTTGCATTGGTATCAGAGCCTAGGAAGTAGTCTTGGGCAAGGTGGCGCGGCGCAGCGCATCGCAAGGTACACGGTGCCAGGGTACACGGTGCCAAGGTACACGGTGCCAAGGTACACGGTGCCAGGGTACACGGTGCCGGGGTACACGGTGCCAGGGTACATAGTGCCAGGGTACATCCTATCAGGGTACATCCCGAGAGGGAAGCACTTGATTGAGGGTTCAAGATACCAAACATGGGTGAGAACAAGGTTCAAGACTGAGGTTGAGAACAAGGGCTCAAGACACCAAGGTTGCAAACAAGAAGGTTCAAGACACCAAGGTTGAGAGCAAGGGTTCAAGAGACCAAGGTTGCGAACAAGGTTCAAGAAACTATGCGAGGTTGAGGGACATCAATTCAAGGGCATCACCGAGGTTGGAGGGATACAAGAGCAAATCATTGAGGACAATGATTGACCAAGGGGGGAAGAATGTAATAAAGTGATAGGTTGAACCACACCCTTGACAGATAGGTGATGGTTGAACTACACCCTAAGAGAGAGGATTAGGAAGTAATCCTCAGCCATGGCTTTTGGGGAAATGGTTAGCCCATCACATTCCTAACCAAGAGGTTGTGAGTTCAATTCCTTGCATTTCTCTATCTATTGTAGAGAGAGAAAGTGAATTAAGAAATGATCTATAAGTAGATGGAAGTGAATTTATGAATGTATTCATCATCTAATACTCATGAATTGCAACACCACCATTAAGTAGTTGGTCACTTAAGTCCTTGAGGTTTAGAATATGTGATTGGTTTCGTTCACCAACATTCATCCTTGTTCTGGCTAAATGTCTCCTAAGGTGATCTCTCATATGAGGGTTCTTAATGGCATTGAGAATCTCTAATTGCGAACAATCCTGAAGAGCGGTTCAACATGACTTGATCTATAGAATAATACTCCTCTTAACTCCCATAGAAATAAATGAGAGTGCTTGATAATCTATAGAATTCTTTTGATTCCTCTTCTGAAGTTTGAATATGCACTTTTCTCCTTCTTTCTGTGAATGAATATGTAATCTTCTCTTTTTCCTCTTCAGTTGATGAAGGAGAAATTGGAGTAGCATCCCACTTGGGTGAATAAGCTACATCTTCCTCTGTTTCTGTGGGCCTAGGGGCTTGCCATTGACAATGTCCACAAGTCCTTGGAAAGTAACGAATTCATCATCATAAAACTCCCTATTGGATAGGTGGACATTCTATCTAATTTATCTTCTTGTTCGAATCTATCTCCATATTCACTCATCTCAAGTTACTCGTGTATGTCAAAAATGCTCTAATTCCAAATGTTGGAAGTGTGCTAGACCCAATAGTTCAATCATAGATTAAATTCAAAATCATCCAACACTTAACCTTGGAACATTACACACCTTAGCTTGATCAAGAGAGATAAATGACAAAAGAGAGAGATAAGAAGATCGTGATGTAAGTGCTACAACTTAATGCTACTATACATACTAATTATGAAAATGTCAACCATAATGTATATATGATACAAGCATTTAATGTAAGATAAATCCAAGGATTGTAGTTTTAGAGTTGAGTGAAACCATAGCTAAGAGTTCTAAATGTGAGTGAATATATGCAAAAACTAAAGGATGTAGACTATTCAAAATAGTTAAAGTGGCAAACGCAATACATAATGTTGATCTAATAGTCCAATACATAGTACAACATCAGTACAAGTAGAAAGACTAATGGAGAATCTCCAACTCTCCAAAATTATCACACATACAATGGCGTGTGAGGAAGAACAAAGGGTTGTTTTCTCAAAACTCCTTCAAATTTTCATGTACTCCTCTTCACTCCTCTTCCATGAGCCCTCCTTGAATCCTCCTTTAGTTCTCCTTGAGTTCTCATTCATCTCTTGATTGTTCTCTGGGTGGCTACTCATCTTGACCTTATATAGCATGGTTAAAGCTAAAGAAACTCATGAATCCCGTCAACAATCAAGGTGCTTATGTTTTCTAAAGGCACCTAGCTTTTACCATAACTTGTGGTGAAAATTAGGTTGAAAAGAATAGATGAGAAGAAAATGGGGTTTACTTATTGAGGGTCAATCTGGAACAAAATGATAAAGTATTATATATCAGTCAAAAGCTCTTGAAGCTTACTATCCAATGGTGCAATAAAATGTTCTCTGATTTTTTACAAAATTTTGACCTAGTCTTCAAATCAGGATTGTTGGAGTAATTACAACTTTTGGACATTCTGACATTGTTTTCCAACATAATAGAATAAGGAATGTTATATGTACATAAGAGAATTTGGTTTTGCGTCATATGAACATTACAATAAATGAGGAGGGAAAAAATCATGGTATTCAATGAAGATGAATAGAAGGAATGTAGCTAATGAGAAACAAGAGGACTAGTAAAAATAATAAATAGAGCAAAACGTTATGGTTTTAAGTGATGAAGTGGAAATGATCCATACATTTTATTTGCATAGATTCCAAGAAAGAGAGAGCATGAAATGATTCAAGTCTATAAGTTACGAATCTCGAGCTATATATCATTATAGGATGCATGACTTACGTCATGTAAAAATCTCTTTATGAGCTTGAACAGGAATTCTATGTCATAAAGATTTTGGATGAGCATCCAAATGCGCATTCCTAGTGCATGTGTACTTCATGTCAACATGTTCGTATTTGGGTTGTTGAAGTGGGATTTTGCTTGATGATAATGCCCAAATATTTAGTATTAGAGTAAGTGTAAGGTCAAATTCCTCATTAACACATCATATTCTAATGTTATTGCTTGTGATTTTTAAGGCATCTTGTGTGCTGGGCATAATACGAGTATGAACATCTATGACAATACCTTTTAGGAGGTAGCATAAAAAAGATTTTAGGAACTCGTTGAAGTGATTCATGATAAAATTTCAATTTTTGGCATCAAACGTACTTGAAAACCATTGTTATCAATCATACAATGGAGAGCTTCTTTACTTTGTTTTTTCTTAATGAGTGTACACACTCTTTTAGTATGTTTTCTAGCCTTGCGTGTTCACATGTCTTTAAAGAATAGTTGAAACTTCTTCTTATTGATCCTCTGAATAGTTCGTGAACTAGTCCTCTATCTAAAATCCTTGCGCTGCTTCAAACACAGTTTTGCTGAAGGCGGGGTCCAAAAGCCATGCATAACGTTACAAATGTGTGTTTTGTTTCAAGGAAGTGTGATCATTGAGATTACTCTTTCCGATTAGCTTGAGCTAATTTCAAAATACAATGAGAGGCACGCATAGCATCCATTTTGATCCATTGTGTCCCACAAAACAAGGCTTGAATGCATAGAAAGTACTAGGATACAAAACCTGAGGTCCTTGAAGTACACACTAGAAAGGAATGGCTCTAGACCTAGATGATGTAACTTGAAGTACACACTAGAAAGGAATGGCTCTAGACCTAGATGATGTAACTAGTTTCAGCAAGGTAGCCCAAAAGCCGAGCAATCCCGCAAGGGAGCTTGGTTTTAACATTTGATATCCAGCCATAGCTAACAAAGGTCGAACCCTTGCCTCTAATCCTGAGAGCAAAGAGGCCAACCAACTCGGCCAATGTGCTTGGAAAAGTTGACAAATGGTATCCATGGTTTTGTCTACATTATAAATGCTCTCTCTCTCTCTCACACACATATACCCGCGCACACAACGTTAAATATGCATTGGGATTGCAAGAATTTGTTGCTCACCATAGACCTATGGAGTGACACTCATATTTCAGTTTTCGTGCTACAGCACTTCCGACGGGGCCATCCTTCAATTCAAGCGAGGTTCATCAGAGAGCTTCTATTGTTGTTCGGGTTTCACTCTCGCTTGCACCTCGAAGTGCTCCCCCCTTTTCAGAATTGCCTTTTGCCGTCCCATAAATAGCGGATAGACGGTATGGGATGTGTGTAGAGAGAGAGAAAGAGAGAGAGATGGTTGCACAAGAGCTCTCTTGCAGGGAGGTTTCCATTATCAAGTGAATTTAGATTATACAAGCAAGTGGAAACATTATCTTATTGCACAGGTCAATGGCGAATCTCAAAAAATAAGCTGAAAACTGCAAAAAGCCCTTAGCAATTTGCAAGCTTGGTCCATGCGCGGTCGTGGTCTTTCCTCCACCATATTCCTCAAGTACTTTGTCCCAAGTCCCAACGGAGGTACTTACACTTTGTCGAGGATTCCATGGCCTACCGTTCGTGCGCCTCTCTTTCATATAGCATGAATGATATCAGAGTCTGGAGACTTAGTGGGTCCATCTTCAATGAGAATGCATCGGTATTCGGCATCTCTCCGTGTGTAAGGGTGCCATGAAGCCATGTGTGTGAATTTCTCATAAGTATTCATTTAATCTGAAGGACTACAAAATATTGTATATATGAAAATTCTTGAATTGTCTGAGCTGAGCCATTTTTTTTTTCGCAATCTCGAAACGAAATAAATTAAGCTCGTCTATAAGAAGTGTTGTATTCGATATTTTTGGTACGGAAGAAGACCACGAAAATTCCTTTCAAGGAAATACATTAGAGCTTTGGAAGAGGACCTTTTTCCTTTTAACGAAAGGAAATGAATTGAAGAGATAAAATACATAAAGAAGTAGATTGAGTCGCAGAGACCAATAATAATTTTTTTCTACATTTCATAGGTGGTTTGATATAGCTTTGGTCTTTTAAGGCGGAGTTTAAGAGTTCAACCCCTAGGCTGGACATGTAATGTTTTTGGTCAATTAAAACTAGTTGTAATGCAGCGTACCATTTGTAATCCAATTTAACTCTTGCTTTGTGGGATAAGAGAGTACCATAGATACTATTTTCATTCACCTTTATACTTGTACTTTCAAAGTTAAAGATAGGAATATGCAACTCTCGAACCTCCTTTGTGAAAAAAGAAAGAAGATTATTACTAATGAGAAAATACAATTGACTCGGTATGTCGAGCCCATAGAGTCGCTCAAGGCAAGCAATTATAATTTTCAGAATAAGTCGTTCCACTCCCTCCATATGTACAACGAAAGCTCAATATCCTCAACTCCCAAAGAGGAACAGGTCTGTAAGACTCACCAAGTAGATTATCCTGCAATCCCAAACTCCTTCGTAATGGTACATGTTTCTAATAGTGTTGAACAATCGTCCAAATAAAGAGCAAGTGAAATATAATCTCGTCTTGCCTACAGTCCACAAACTTCACATCAATAATATTGATATGATAGTATTTCCTATAGTGCACATAGTATTGTCTATAGCTCACATCATCCTAATGCCCATAAACCACATAGTTCAGTTTTTAGCATGAAAAGTATATTGAACACCATTGTTGTCAATTATACAGTGGAGAGTTTCTTTGCTTTGTTTTTTTCTTAAAGAGTGTACTCATTTTTTTAGTATGTTTGTCAGCTTTGCTTCTTAGAGTATAATTGCAACTTCCTCTTATTGATCCTCTAAATAGCTTGTGAAGTAGTCCTCTGTTGAAATGCTTTCGCTCCTTCAAACACAGTTTTGCTGTAGGCGGGGTCCAAAAGCCATGCATAATGTTACAAATGTGTGTTGTTTTTAAAGAAGTGTGATCACTGAGATCTACGCTTTCCCGTTAGCTTCAGCTAATTGGAAGCTACAATGAACGGCACACACAACATCCATTTGACCTTTTGAGTCTCACAAATCAAGGATTGAATGCATAGAAACTACTAGGACACAAAACCCGAAGTTCCGCAAAGTAGATACTAAAAATGAATGGCTCTAAAGCTAGATGAGATAACTGAATTGAACAATGTAGTCCAAAAGCGGAACCATCCCCTGAGGGAGCTGGATTTTATCATTTCACTACCTAAGTGGTGAAGGATGTCCAACCATAGCTGATAGAGGTTGAACCCTAGCCTCCAACCTTTAGAGCAAAGAGCCCAACCAACTTGGCTAATGCGCTTGGACAAGTTGACAAATGTTATCCATATTTTTCTCAACATTATAAATGCTCTCTCTTTCTTTCTCTCTATGACACACATCAACGCTGTCGGAAGGATTTCCTCACTCGAATTGTCATATGGAAAAATAAAAATATTTTGTTTTAAAGTTGGTTAAATGATATCTCCCTCACAGAATTTTTAATGTAATGATTTAAAATGACTAATGTTTTTCTCTTGAGTACCTGCAGATAACAAAAACAATAAGAGCTGATATAAGAGAAGACCTCATCTCTATTAGTTAAAGACAATAAAAACATATTTGTGTATGTATGTAGATGCAGATAGAATAGGTAAGAATGTATGATAATGTTTGTTAATTCTAATGTTTATGTTTATGCATGTGAACTTTCATGTTGTTGAGAATATATCTTAGCTTTAGATATGCTTCAAGAGTTGAATTCATTTATGTGAATGTATTCCTTAAGAAAAGGTCTAGCACCCTACAATATATGTGGGTTAAACCCTATATGTTTACCTATTCATAGATTCTAGAAACTTCTAAATGTGTTGAGTATGATTCACTATATGTTGTTATGAGAACTTTTATTGTATATGATAAGTGGGATTAACTCTAAGTTTCTACCCATGTAGGTTCATGTATAATCATGTGAATGAGAACATCTATTCCTATTTACCCAAATGTGTGAGTATAGGGGTATATTAACTTTTATAGAATCATTAATTAAATATTAATGTAGATGGTTTTTTAGGCCATAAGATATCTAATCGCATTATAGCTTAAATGATTATGAGTTTTAACCCAAGCAATAGTCAAGCATATAGAGATATTTCTTTATACCTATAATATTAAATGAATTTAATCTATATTAGGAATTGAAATTAGTTAATATATTTAAGTGATATTATAGGATAATTAATATAATTGACTAATTTTTCACTACTATATTATATATAAAGTCAGTTAAATTAATTAATATTTAATGTATTTAATATACTATTTTCTTTTACTTAACTTATATTATTAACTAAATGTCAAAACATATACGTAAGTTTAGTTAAGTAAAAGTTAGTATTAGTTTGACTTTTAGTGAACATATGTTAGAATAGGGAATGCATGATCGTTAGTTCACTTAACTAGGTGCGTGTGCATGGGAAAAATATACGCATGTATTTGTATATATATGTAAATGGTGAGGGTTGTTTTTTTCCTAATGTTTCTGTTCTACATATCATTGAAGAGATTACAAAGGAGAATATGAGAAAACAAACATACGAGATTTCAAGATCACAAAATTACGATATTTGAAGATTGTTTATTAAATTGTATAGGATTATCTATTAAGAGAATTGTATTAGCGCTTATGTTAAAATTTTGTATAGGCTTAAAATCCTAAAGATCTCTAGAACTTTCACTTTCGATATAATTAAGATTTTTATAGGCTTAAATAAGATTGATTTTGAAATTCTTCTTACTGTTTCTCTGAAAATTAATTGAGATCTTTACTTTTTTATTTTGTATGTCTAAAGAGATAGGATCTACAAGTAGTTCTAAACTAGTAACTACAAACGATTCTGATATTAAGAATCAAGAATTAGAAAACTTAATTATAGGAACACTACTTCCGACTTCAATTGATAGTTCGAATCATAACGAAAATATAATAATTGAAATTATTAAAGATAAAGTAGTTAATGAAACTTTACACACGATAGATTACGATCATCTTATTTCTAGAATTTTACCTTTAATTACCATAGTTTTGCCAGAATCGGAGGACAAGAAAGACTTTTTCTCACCTAATTTAGTTAGAAAACCTAACTCAAATCAAATTGAAAACGAAGAAGTTGACTTTGTTAAAGATAAAATTACAAGCGAGAACTTAGTTTTGTCTTATCAATTAGAAGCTATAGAAAGATATAGAAACGCTCGTGCTTACAGCTCTTAGTCTAAAAAAATAGTTCTTAATTTGCACTCCCATAAATTAGGAACCTATAGTTTTTATTACACCTAAACTGAAAAAATCAACCGAAGGCCCTACGCATACTTAGAAGCACCCTGCGTGCAGTCACACGGTTCGGTTAGCGCGATTCTTGTAGATGAACGTCAGCCTCCCTTCACACCCCTCTACGATAGCTTTGGTGAACCCGACGTGAAGCGTGACGATAGTGTGCCTAGGACTTACGTTGCATTTTCAGTTTTAATTTAATTTTATTTTCTTCTTGTATGCAGGAAAATTGAAGATTGAAGCTATGACAAAACTGTGGAAGAAGGATTTCCATCTGGTGGAGCCTCGTCGTTTTCGAATCCCCCCCCTCAACATTCAAGAGAATCAAGATATATTCATGGTCATTTTAGTTTTGTGTTTAAGATTGTTTTAACGTTCACTTTCGAACCTCTTCAGCAAAGATATCATCAAGTAAGGTGTTTATTTTAAGTTCTTTATTTTTAGTTTACACACATCACTTAGAAAGAAAAGTTGTTTTCATCTACACTAGGATCTAAGCACTTTCATATTAGCATTAAAAGAGTATTTGAATCTTTCTTTTGGATCTAGGAAATATAATTTTTACTTAAAGAATTTAAATATTTGCATTTTTTAGGAAAAGCCATTATTTTTGCATCATTAAAAAGAAAAGATTTTAAGTTTTGAAAAAGAAAGATTGTTTGCTTTATTGCATAAAAAGAAAGCTTATAGCATAAAAATAGTTTAAATTTAGGTTTCTTTTTAACTTATAGTTAATGCTTTTATTTTTATCAAAGAAATTAATTTTAAAGAAATTAATAGTAAACTAAAAGACTTAAATAAAAAAAAACTATTTTATAAAAATTAGCTTATTAAAAACCCTTTAAAAATTGAAAAAGTAAAAAAAAAAATTTAAAATCTGTTTAAAAAAAACTTAAATTAAAAAAGAGTAAATATAAGAGATAAGTCATAATTTAGGGTTTAGAAATCAAAAAGATGTTAGGAAAAGAAGATTAGAATTAGTAAAGCCTAGGATTAGGGTAAAGCCATCCCTGGCTTTATCAACTAGTGATAGATTTAGTCAATTTAGAGAACAATTAGATCCGACTATTAGGGAACTTCTTCTCTATTCGAAACGTTATCAAGAACGTAAGATGGAGGAGATGTTTAGGAACATGATGATAGAAAAGCAAGGGACACGTACAGTCCAATCTATTCTAAAAGAGAAAGGAAATATTACTGCATTAAACATTACAGAATACCTAGATGCATTTGAGGAGCAAGTGCAAATCCAGGGATTGCCTGAAGATGTTTTAGTTAAATACTTTAGTCGTGTTGTTTCTAGTTCAATTCTAGAATCTATACAAGAGCATGCTGAAAAAACATGGGAGGAATTTAGAAAGGAACTTAATAAAATGTTCTATCTTGAGGATTTTAGCCAGCACAGTCGGGATGGTTTTTTGCGGTGGTTAAACACTGTTAAAATTAATGAGTCTTTAACTCATCTTCACGGTGAGTTTATGACGTCTGGCTCAACTTCCCGAAGATGATAGAAATGCTATTAATCCAGATGTAATTATATATTTTCTTAAGATACTTAATCCAGAAGATAGAGCCGAAATTGAAAGAGGAATAGAGGAGCCAGGCAAAAGGTATGGGCTAACTGATGAATGGGAGAAGGTAAAAAAGGAGATAGAAGCTGTTGCTCAAATGAAGCAAAGGCAAACGATTTTGTATGCTAAACCTAATGCTTCACAGCCTAGAAGATTCCTGCTATAAGGCAAGTTGACATGCCAATGCCTGCTACTACGGCTACGACTAATAATACAGCTGCCACTAAAGCTCCCATAGAATTTCAATTGGATATTCTATGTAAACAGATGGAAAATGTTATGAACATGCAAGCATCTCTTTCAAAAGAGGTTGCTAACTTAAATAAACAAGTTTACTCCATGAGCTTTAATGATCCAGGGGCTAGCGGTAGTAGTGCAGGGCAAGCACCACCTAATCAACAAGTTATGCCTCAATATGTTCCACCTCAACCAATCTTTCAGCCAGTACCACAACAAGCTTCTCAGTTTGCTTCTCAGCAAGCTCCTCAGTTTGCTGTACAGCCACCCTTTCAAAGAGATAATGAGAAAAGAGGGACTGGCGGGAAACGCTGTGTTTGGTGCGATAGTCAGGAGCACGCATCATTTGCTTGTGAAGAATTAAAAAGTGCTAAGGCGAATCAATTAGTTGTGGAAATAGATAGAAGACTATGTGACTTTAGGTCACGTCTTCCTTTGTCCGTCAATTGGGGCAAAGGCGGAATGAAAAACCTTTACTAAAATTTAACAGTCTCAAATGCAACTGCCAGTACTTCGGCTACAAGACTAGAGCCGATCGAGGATAGGCCTTCTTCAATACCTAGCCAAAATCCATATTCGATAGAGGCACTGGTACGAGCTAGAGATGAGATAATGTACAACACCGCATGGAAATCTCCTGTGGATCAATCTTCTGTCTTTTCTCACATTGCTAATGTTGAGGAAAAACAGAGATGAGAAGATCAACATGATGATGTAGAAGAAGGTGATAGGAGGGTAACTAGGAGGCAAACAAGAGAAGATGAAAAGAAAACTGATAAAAAAGTTCAGTTTGATGAATCAAATTTATCTCAAGAAGAGAAGAGGAAAATGATAAAGGAAGGCAAAAAGCTGACCGATGAAAATGTTCAATCGCAAGAAGAATAGAAGAAATTGGAAACCTCTAAACCTGAAAATAAAGAGGATCAAAAGAAAAATGAAGAGAAAGGGAAGAAAAAGGGTAGAAGAGCTCCACGTGCTATTATGATTTCTGAGCTCGAAAAGAAAAATGATGCTAGGGAGATTTTAAATGACATTCTTCTAAAAAGTCAAGTAACGATGTCACTTGAGCAAGTGTTTTCCATAGCGAAACCAGAGTTCAAGGACAGTTTTATTCGACTTATTAGAAGAAGACGCTTTTCTTTTCCACAAGACGAAGACATGCAAGACGTGGTAGAAGAAACCCTAGCTATGAATGATGCAGTTACATTAAGTGAAAGTGACTATAAGGATGATGAAGATTTACAATGGGTAGTGCAAATAGAAATTTTCTAGGACCCGTATAGCGTGATGAAGAAACGATAAAGAGTGAAAGTAAATACAATTCTGCCTTCTCGGCACGAGGTACACCAGAAGTGAAGATTAGACTTGGAGATGAGAAGGATTCTTGTTTACCTTTGGCGCTCATTGACTCAGGGTTAGAGATAAACATGATTTCAAAAAAAGTTCTTTGACAAATTTAGATGGCCAATCGATAAAGAGCACGGTTGGCGGATGAGAACAGCTGACAATGGCTCTGGCATTTTGTTGGGTGCATGTGCAAATGTGCCTATAATGATAGGTGGTGTTCGAGAAGAGTTTCACTTCTTCGTTCAAGATAATTGCTCATATGAAGTGATTCTTGGACAGCCATTTATAGCTGAAATGAGAATGGAAACAAAAGCAATGAATGACGGATCAGCGTATGCAAGAATTCGATCCAAATCAGGGATGGATTCTTTGCAAGTTATGATGGTTTTCCCAAACCACACTAGAAATAGAAAGAGCTTAAGAAGAAATCCCATTGACTCGATCAGTCATGTTTGTGATGATCCATTGGCTGTAAGAGAATATGGAGCGTATTATGATCAAAATTTCTGCTAGACTCCACTATTGAGCGAGATAATAGTGGACGTTGTTTTGATGTCTCGCCTATCAATGAACATAAATTTGAAAATTATCTAATTTGTACTCCTACAACTAGTTTGCATTATATTACTAAGGAAAATCTTACAAAAACATTTAGAAAACAAACTGAAAAATATTTCAGAAAAATCGGAATAATTTCAAGTGACAAGAAAATTGAGAGTATAATTGAATTATCAAAAAGTTCTATTTTATTAGAAGAATTAGAAAATGTTTCCCATGAAAATTTAGGATCAAATTTGATAATTCTTAACTCTATTCAAGAGTAAGAGATTATTAATGAATTTATCCTAGAACATGAAATTAGCATAGAAACTAAATACAAAACTGTAGAAAAGAAAATAAAACCTGTAGCTCAACCCTTACCCAAAGATAGTTATGACATACTTCATCGAGTATCAAATGATCCTATTCTTAGAGATCGATCTAAGATAGGTCACATATTTAATGATGAGAGTAAGAAGTTTATTAAATTTGGTGATGAATTTCTTCACTATTAGGAATGTAGGAACGGGTCCCATTGTAGATGAGTTTGCCAAGGCATTTGCTGATCACTCCATCTATTCAATGGGAGACCTGTATTCAGGGTATGATCAGTTTCAATTAGCAATTGAGAGTCGAGATGTGACCACAATGAAGACTCCTTTGGGTTTAGTATGTATGTGTACTTTACCACAAGGAGCAACGAATTCTGTGGCACACATGATGAATGCTATGAATCTGGTCCTACATGACTTTATCCCAAAAGTGACGATGCCTTTTATTGATGATATTCCAATAAAGGGGTGTGTGGAAAAAGAAAAGGATGAAAGTTTAGATTCATCTGGTTGTAGGAAGTTTGTTTCCAGCCATATTTCAGATTGTGAAAAGATATTTGAAAGATTTGAAGAGGTTGGACTAACTTTCTCCCTAGAGAAATCAGCTTTTGGTGTTAATGAAGTGCTAATAGTTGGGCATTTATGTGGCCATTATGGTCGTAGACCCTATCCAGCAGAAGTTGATGCCATTAGTAGGATTTCTGAGAGATGTGGCAATATAAGTGAAGTAAGGAGATTCCTAGGTGCATGTGTTTTCTCTGTCATCTGGATCCCTCACTTTGCTCATGTAGTGAATCCGCTTTATGATTTATTGAGAAAAAGAAAGAAATTATTTTGGACTAATGAGCATTCTAGAACTATGAGGCATCTAAAGCGATTGCTTATCAATGCTCCTGTTTTGAAACGTATTGACTATACAGGAAATAAGCCTGTAATCCTAACTGTTGACACTAGTCCTATTGGTATAGGCTGGGTCATTGGGCAGGATGATGAGAAGGAGCAAAGGTACGCAGTTCGCTTTGGAGCAAAGATTCTTCATGATACTCAAAAGAATTACCCTCAAAGGAAGAGAGAATTATGGGGATTAGTTACAACTTTAAAAACAGATAAAGAATACTTTATAGGAGCTAATGTAATAGTAGAGACCGATTGTCTTCCATTAATAGGTTTAATAGCTAATTGTTCATCTCGGGATATAGCTATGCTATGATGGATAGCCTATATTAAATTCATTAACCCTGCTTTTGTTCATATAGCCGGTAAACATAACACTGTCGTTGATATGCTTTCAAGAGAAAAATTGACAATGATAGTGAAGCATTAAATAATCATATTAATTCAATAAATTATGAAACATCTATCTATACGTATGAAAGATTTAGAGAAAACGATTATGAAGGAGAGTGGCGAGATATAGGAAACTATCTGAGTTCGTTTCAACCTTCCCCAAGCTGGTCTTCAAATCGATTCCGGAACATCAGGAAGAAGTCTTTCAACTTCTTCTTGAAAGATGGATATCTTTGGAGACATGCTAGAGGAAAGGTTCGAAACCCTCAAAGAGTACTAGGTTTGAAGGTTTTTCAAGTGCAAGTTATGCATGAGATGCACGAAAGCCTTTGGGCTGGTCATAAAGGCTTTGTAGCTACATATGAAAAGATTAGGGAAAGCTACTGGTGGCTGAGGATGTATGTAACTGTTAAAGAATTTGTGAGCACTTGTAGTACTGTCAGTTACACTCTTCTGTTAAGCATAGAGATCCCCTTCACCCAACCTATCCACCTTGTATTCATTACAAGTGGGTAGTTGACCTTGTAACCTTGCCTAAAAGCAATGATGGCATGAGATATATTGTTCTTGCACGAGAGGATTTGAAAAACCACGTCGAAGGTAGAGCTCTTCGTTCCAATACTTTTGGAAGAAGTTTTATTCCTTTTGAAAGAAGTTTTATCTAGATTTGGATATATAGAAAAAGTAGTAGCGGATAGAGGTGAGTTAGATGCGAGAGAATTCTTTGCACAACATGGGATTCGATTGTCTCTTATAACTCCTTATAACCTAGAAGCAAATGGTAAAATTGAACGAGGGCATCCTTCCATAGTGAAGGCTATTTCAAAAGCCTGCCATGGAGATATTGGTCAATGGCCAAAATATCTCCCATTTGCTCTTTGGGCTGATCGCATGATGTACACGAGAACAACTGGTTTTATGCCGGCTGAACTCATGTATTGTCAGAAACCATTATTTCCCATTCATACTCATAATTAATTGGATGAATTTAGATTGGAAAGATAACGTTTCAAGAGAGGACTTATTAGCACTTAGAATTAAGCAATTAAAACAAGGAAATGAAAATCTTAAAGAAGCAATTAAAAACATCTAGGTTGAAAAATAAATTATATTTTGATAAGAAACATAGACTAAGACCGCAACCAATAAAGAGTGGTGACTGGGTGCTTGTATATGATAGTACGTTTGATACTCAATACGATGCACGTCGGAAACTAACTAAACGTTGGTTCGGACCTTACGTTGTTGTTTCAGTTTATGAAACAAGTACATATAAATTACGTGAATTTGATGGTTCTATGCTAAAGAATTTGATTGCAGGGAAAAGAATAAAGCTGTTTAGAAGAAGAGAAAGCAGTAAATTTGAATTGAACGAAGACTTCTTGGAGGACGAGGATGAAGAAAAATAAAAATGATCAGGTGAAAGAGTTCTAAATTTTACTTATTTTCTAGTTGTTAATATGATTTTTTATTAATGAATTTCATGAGTAGATATGTACATCCTTCTGATAGGAAAAGAAGATTTTTAAAATTATGAAACAATGAAATTAAAACTCAAGTAGGGATGCGTATGAAGAGAAGATAAGAATTAGAGACCCTATGGCTTTCTTAAGGATAGGAGAGGGAACACTTGACTTGCGATTCCTAGTAGAAGTAAGTTTATTTTATATAGGTAGACTACCTTAACCTCCAAACCATTTAGCTAATGAGATCCTAGTTCCCATTATAGCATTCCTCTAGAACCTCTGCTCTGATTAGGGGTTAAGCCTTTCCCCTTAAATAAAAAAGTTACGAAGAAAAATTAAGAAAAAAGAAAAATGAGAACATCAAGCAGTATATTAATGGCTACTGCAAGATGAGAAAAAGAAAATTAAAAAAGAAAAAGAAAAAGAAAAGAAAAGAAAAGAAAAAAGTTATCATGATTCAGTTGTGGTCTCGAAACCACTTCTGAAATTCTACAAGGGCAATATGAGGCGGATTTATGCTATAGAGGAATTAGTTAGAAGCATCTTATGGCAAGTGGCTAGGGAGTGAGGGATAGACCATTTATATAAAATATTTATTACTTTTGAACGGGTTAATAGAAGAGCAAGTACCACAACTGTCTGCTTGATTTCCATGGGACTTTCTAAAACTTGTTTTCAATTTCATACATTGAACGAAAATGTTTATGATTCAAGTTTGCATAATTTTAAAGGTTTTTCTTAACTATGAGAAAATGTACTTACCTTTAGGAGCATATTTTACATAATTTTGAATAAAATGATTCAAGACATATTTTTCGAAAGAATTTGATACTGCTTTCCTATCGAACTGCAGGTTGGCGCATCGAGGGTGATGTGCAGGTTTGGTGGGGGCAGATGTCGGAAGGATTTCCTCACGCGAATTGTCATATGGAAAAATAAAAATATTTTGTTTTAAAGTTGGGTAAATGATATCTCCCTCACAAAATTTTTAATGTAATGATTTAAATGACGAATGATTTTCTCTTGAGTACCTGCAGATAACAAAAACAAGAAGAGTTGAATTAAGAGAAGACCTCATCTCTATTAGTTAAAGACAATAAAAACATATTTGTGTATGTATGTAGATGCAGATAGAATAGGTAAGAATGTACGATAATGTGTGTTAATTCTAATGTTTATGTTTATGCATGTGAACTTTCATGTTGTTGAGAATATATCTTGGCTTTAGATATGCTTCAAGAGTTGAACTCATTTATGTGAATGTATTCCTTAAGAAAAGGTCTAGCACCCTACAATATATGTCGGTTAAACCCTATATGTTTACCTATTCATAAATTCTAGAAACTTCTAAATGTGTTGAGTATGATTCACTATATGTTATGAGAACTTTTATTGTATATGATAAGTGGGATTAACTCTGAGTTTGTACCCATGTAGGTTCATGTATAATCATGTAAATGAGAACATCTATTCCTATTTACCCGAATGTGTGAGTATGAGGGTATATTAACTTTTATAGAATCATTAATTAAATATTAATATAGATGGAGTTTTAGGCCATAAGATATCTAATCGCATTATAGCTTAAATGATTATGAGTTTTAACCCAAGCAATAGTCAAGCATATAGAGATATTTCTTTATACCTATATTTTAAATGAATTTATTCTATATTAGGAATTGAAATTAGTTAATATATTTAAGTGATATTATAGGATAATTAATATAATTGACTAATTTTTCACTACTATATTATATATAAAATCAATTAAATTAATTAATATTTAATGTATTTAATATACTATTTTCTTTCACTTAACTTATATTATTAACTAAATGTCAAAATAGAGAACTTAGTTTTGTCTTATCAATTAGAAGCTATAGAAAGATATAGACACGCTCGTCCTTACGACCCTTAGTCTAAAAAAATAGTTCTTAATTTGCACTCCCATAAATTAGGAACCTATAGTTTTTATTACACCTAAACTGAAAAACTCAACCGAAGGCCCTAGGCATACTTAGAAGCACCCTGCGTGCAGTCACACGGTTAGGTTAGCGCGATTCTTGCAGATGAACGTCAGCCTCCCTTCATACCCCTCTACCACAACGCGTGTGCACAACTTTTTTTTTTTGAGAGTATAATGAATTGGAAAGACACACACACCCAATCTCGTAAGGTAGAGGCACCCATGTTATAAAACTTCATGGACACCCATCTTTGGGAACTCATGGATATGTCGAGCCAGGATTTGAACTCAAGACTTCCTCCTAGAGAGTCAAAGCATCAACCACTAGGTTATGCTGGTTTGAACCGTGCACAACATTAACTATGCATTTGGATTACAAGAGTTTGTTACTCACCATAGACCTATGGACTGACACTCATATTCCAGTTTTCATGCTACAGTGCTTGCGACGGGGGCATCCTTCAATCCTTCACTCTCGCTTGGACCTCAGCATTGCCTTTTCTCGTCCCATAAAAAACAAGAGATAGACGGTATGAAGACGTGTCGATATTGAGATAGAAACATGGTTGCACCAGCGGTTTCGTGGAGCAAGCTTTCCATTCTCAAGTGAATCTAGATTATACAAGCAAGTGGAAATATTTTCTTATTGTATAGGCCAATGGCGAATCTCAAAAAAAAAAAGAAGCGAAAAATGGCCCATAGTGATCTGCATAGTGCAAGGTAACCTAAACTTACTGTTCATATTCCATGGCCTACCGTTCGTGCGCCTCTCTGTTGCTGTCTCTCTTTCATATAACATGAATGATATCAGTGTCTGGAGACTTAGTGGGTCCATCTTGAATCAAATGCATCCGCAGTCGGCACTCCTGTGTGTGTATAAGGGCGCCACGAAGCCATGAGTTTGAATTTCTCATAAATCTCCATTCAATTTGAAGGACAATAAAATGCTCTTTATTATAAAATTCTTGAGTTGTCTTCATTCAAAATGAAGGACAACAGGTACCATGGATTAGGGTTTCTCTGCGCATTTCGCGTCTGTTTGCGAGGTGTGTCTCTGCTCCCTCGTCGCGCCCCTTGGGGGGGGGTCTCTTCCCTCCACTGCTGCACGAGTAGCTGTTGGTTGCTCCTACGACCTTTGGGGTGGGGTTGGCGGCAAGACTTTGGATAGTTTTATGTAATATGGCTCTGCAAGATGCTCTCCGTAATGGTCTAGCGGGGTCGTCGGCCTTGCATGAAGGATACAATGGTGTAAACTTGATGTTAAACCCTATATTTGATGCCAGTGCTATCAGTCCTCGGAGTCGAAGGAACTTTCTAGGGCTTCAAAGTCATGAGGAAAAACAGGTACCCTCTATCCCCTCTCAAGGTGGTAATCAAGCGGGCAATATGTCCTATGCCCGTGCTGTTCAAGCGAATCAACAGAACCTATTCTCCATGTTCAACATGCAAAGTATTTCAGGTATGCCTTCTTCGCCATGTGTGGGTAATAGCTTAAAAGGGAAGGAGAAAACGGATTTAGGAGTTGAGGGTGAGGAAGGTAATCGAAAGTTCTATTCTGAACACACTATTAACCTAGATCGTGAAGAAATTGACCGTGACGTCTGTACTCTGGTTATTGAGAGCTCGTCTCTAGAAAAGTGGAATGACCACCTTACTGAAAAGGTGGTTATAGGGCTATGCCATGGCCCTAGGCCTGCACAGGAAGTTTTAAAAAACTGGATGAAGGTCAACTAGGAGAATAGAGGGTTGTTTGCTAAACACATTCAATACTTGCCTAACAACTACTTTCTCTTTTTTTTTGAGGATGCCCAAAATGCCATGCAAGTGATTGCTGAGGTTCATTGGATTATCAGAAACACTCCCATATCCTTTTTTAAATGGCATCCTGGTTTCAACCCAAGGGGGTCAAAACCAACAAAGGTCCCGGTTTGGGTCGAGCTACCAGACCTCCCTGTTGAATTCTACCCTTGGATAGAACAAATGGGTGGGATAATTGGTAAGGTGCTTGGTCAGAAACCCAGAAATGGGTTCAACCCTAAATGGGACCCCCTATTGCTAATCGAAGTTGATACCTCAAAGAATATTAAGACTGAGATCGTTCTCAAGAATTCGGAAGGTTATAAGTTACATGAGCAAAAAGTTTGTTATAGAAATTGACCTAATGCTTGTTTCCATTGCTATAAAAAGGGGCATCTAATCAAAGACTGCCCAAGCCTTGTGAATCTGTAGGACAAGGATAATAAAGATGATAATTATGCTAACCAGGCAACAACCCAGAAGAAAGAAGCAAATCTTAGAGAAGAGGCTGGGACTAAAAAAACTACCGGCAAGGCAAGAAGAAGAACTGTCTCGACGGGAATGAAGCCAGAGACCCTGGAAAAAGTGATAAGTAACCCCTTTCGGATTCTTGATGACTCTGCTGGTACTGAATCTGATATTGGTGGTGGTTCAGGGACTAATTCTCTGGACAGGCCCTCTAGCTCAGAAACCAACGAACAAATTACTGGAGAAGGTTGGACAGTTGTAGGTAAGAAGGGTTATGTTAAACCCTTGTCCCCTAAGGTTGGTAATACTGTTGTTCCCATCTTGTCAGATAATAATGTTGCTAAACCCTTATAGTCTGCTGATGAAATGTTTGTTGTACAACTAAATAAGTGTGATGAAGAAAATATGGTTCAATCCGGATTTCTGGAAGATACTGAGGACAATATGAATATTGATAGTTTGGCTAGTCCCATAGCTAAGGACAAAGCTAAATCTAAAAGGAAAGATGTTATAAGATCCTCCATTTCGCCAGTTAAGCCGATTAAAAATCATAAAAAGTAATGAGTTCTGTTCTGTTTTCTTGCTTTGTTTTACTGATGGATTTACTCAACATTGTTTCTTTCAATTCTAAAGGGCTCACTAACCTTGTGAGAGGCAAGGTTGTTTGCAATTGGCTAAAAGATTCTTCTCTAGATCCTGATTTTCTGTGCCTACAGGAGCTTAAAGTTGGAGGTAGTCAACTCATGGATAATTTAAACATCATCACCTCCAACAATAAGTGGTACCACACAAATCATAATGGTAAAGGTGGGGTTGCCATAGGTATAAATAATAGAATAATTCAATGCTTTGATAAAGTTTTATTCAGTGCTTCAAATCAATGGATTAGCTTGAAGTGTAAAGAACCTCTTAACTTCACTCTGGTTTGCATTTATGCTGCTAATAACCCCTATGACAGGTCTAAGTGTTGGAATGGGCTTAGTATTCTTGAAGGTGATGTGCTCTTAGTTGGTGATTTTAACATGGTTATGAACCCGGCTGACAGAGTTGGTAATTGCAACAATGTGATTGCAGGTTCTGAAAAACACCACTAGTACAGTCTTGTTAATAATCTTAATCTTTTGGATGTTTCGCTTGGTTCTGGCCATACCTGGAAAAATAGGAATATTGAGAGTAAGCTCTCTGCTAGATTAGACAGGTTTTACATGAATGCTTCTAGATTCCAGGGTCTTTGGAACTGTAGTTGTGTTACTGACTCTTCCCTTCAGCTGTCTGATCATTCCCCTCTTATTGTCAGATTGGCTTGTAATAACCCTGCCTATAGGGCTGGGTGGCCTCACCTTGATATGTCTTTGATCAAGGTTCCCGTGGTTAAAGAAGAAATTAAGAATATCTTCAAAACCCATTTTTTCATTGGTTTCTCTCCCTTTAAAGCTTGGGAGGAAGCAATAAAAGAGGTTCAGCATACTCTTACTCTCTATAAAAGGAGGGCTAGGGCTACTAGATACAAGAGAAGAATGATGCATATTTGTGAGATAGATAATATTGAGAGATCTAACCTTAGCCTTAGTGACAAGAGACAAAAGATTTTGGATCTTCAGGATAAAGAGAGGTATGAAGACTACCTTCTGGCTTGTGGTGCCCTTGCCTCGTCCAGCAAGTTTTGGGCCAGCAAAATGGACAGACCTAATAAGCATATGTTTGATATCATGAGGAAAAAGAAAGCTAAAGATTTCATCCCTTTGTTAAAGAAAAGTAATGGTGAGATGTCCTCTTGTGTTCAGGAGAGCTTGCAGGAAGCTGTTAGCTTCTTTACCAAAGTTTTCTCCCTGCCTCCCAAGAGAGGGGACCATATCTGGAGTGCAAGAGCTGCCATTGCTCGGTTGAGGAAGAAAATGATCCCTCCTGACTTGGTCTCCCTCCTTGATCTTCCCCTTTCTGGTGGTGAGGTGAGAGAAACCATTAGTAAATTGAAGCCCTGTAAGTCCCCGGGCCATGATGGTATACCTAGTGAGTTTTTTCAGGAATTCAAAGAGGAGTTGGTGCCCATCATTCTCTGGATCTAGCAAGAAGCCATAAGTAGAGGGTCCCTTTCTACCTTCATTAATACTGGAGTTATCAAATTGATTCACAAAAGAGGGGCTAAGGATGATCTCAACAATTGGAGACCTATCTCTTGTCTGACTTCCCTGTATAAAATTTATGCTTCCTCCCTAGCTAGAAGGTTGAGCCCCTTGATGGATAGTATCATTCTGCCTGAGCAAAAGGGTTTTATTAAAGGTAGGTTTATTCTAGATGCTATTATTTCCATTTGGGAAGGTATGGACTTTGCTAAAGAGGAAAACATTGACACCTTCTTCTTTAAAGTTGATTTTGATAAAGCTTATGATAGAATTGAATGGGATTTTATTCTTCAATCTCTCCATGACATTGGTGCTGGTAGAATGTTTATTAAGTTTACTAGTATTCTTTTTGGTAATGCCCACTCCAAAGTTGCCATGAGTGGTCATCTCTCCTCCCCTTTTAAGTTGAGTAGATCTATTAGGCAAGGCTGTCCCCTGGCCCCTTTGCTTTTTGCCATTACAAGTGATGCTCTTGGGTGGCTAGTCAAGGAAGGTATCCAACAATGGAAAATTGAAGGTATTGAGATTCCCCAAGCCCAATCCCAACTCTGCCTTCAAATGTTTGCTGATGACACCAACCTTGTGATGAGAGCTGATGCTGATTCTGTTAATCATTTTTTAAAGTGTCTCTCTACTTTTTGCTCTGCTAGTGGTTCTGTGGTTAATCATTACAAAACAGGTTTTTTTTCTTCTAATGACATTGTTCCAGGGTGTGTTCATGCAGCTGGTTGTGAAATCATCAAAAAAGGTTGTGTCTTCAGACTGCTGGGAATTCCTATGGGTTTTGACATTACTAATGAGCAGAGGTGGAGATGGGTGCTTGATGAATTTAGAGATAAAATTTTCAAATGGTTTGATATGCAGACTAGTTTGTCCCAAAGAGCTTTTGTTTTAAAGCACTATATCCTTCCTGTTCTAACTTATTTTCTAGCTTGTTGGCAGCCTTCCAAGAAAGAGGTTTCACAAGCCATTACCTTGGCAAGGAGATTCCTGTGGGGCAACTCCTGTATTCCTAAGATTGCTTGGAAAATTTGCTGCATGAAAAAGTCTGAGGGGGGGTTGGGCTTGATTTGCCCTTCAAAGATGGCCTCCCAAATGGCTGCCAAGTGGATCCTCAGGGCCACCTCCTCCAATGATTTTTGGGCTTGCTTAATAAAAAGGAATATTAATAAGTTCTGCTTAAGTAATAACAAAAGGTGGTCTAATATTTCTTTGTGGGATATTGTTTCCTCTCCTGCCACCTTCATACCCAAAGGTAGTCAGCTTGTGTGTAACTTTTAGCATGCTTGGATGGAAGTTAAAAAAGGGTATAAACTTCCAGTTATTTTTGCAAAAAATTTCTCCTTCCTGAATCAGGATTCCCTCTGGGTGGGATGGTTTGCTGATAATTTTGAAGCCTCCCTGCCCATTAGGTGGCATAAGTGCAAAAAACGTGGATTTGCCAGATGGAATGATTTTTTAAGAAATGGTCAGGTGATTGATGATACTCTTATCATGAGTTCTAACTTGTTATCTTTGGCTTGTAAACAGATCATCAGGGAGAAGAAGTTGCAGTTCATGAGGCTAAAGGAGGATCTTATCTGGAATAAACTCATCTTGCTCTCTGAGGTGGCTCAGGACATGTATGCTCATTTCAAGTCCTCTCACTCCAGGATCAGTAGCATTTGTGCTAGGTTGAATAGCAAGTGGGGCCTGAGCTGGTCCCATCACCAATGGAGATACAAGTTTTAGACTGTTTGGGCCTTTCCCATGTCTAATAAACAATCCTGCCTTCTTTGGCTTATTCTTCACAGAGGTGTTTGGACTGGCAGTAAAGCCAGGAATCTCAATATTGATGCCGGTCTTTGTAAAGCTTGTGGAGAAATTGAAGATTTAGATCATCTTTTCTCTAAATGCAAATTCACAGAAGGTTTTTGGAAAATCATTTTCTCCTACTGCAAGTTTGCTGGTCTCAAGCCTCCTGGTGTCAAGGATCTGCTTATTGGAGAAGCTCATAAGATGGATATTGTCTTGTGGAAAATATTAAGAGCTCACATTCTGTGGGCTATATGGAAGAATATGAACTTCAGGTTTTTTGATAGTAAAAGGAAAAATGTTCTCTTTTCCTGTATGTATGGTCTAAGGAGAATTATCCAGCTTTGCAGCCAGTATCCCCTCAATGGACCCCTAAATGATACTCACCCCATGTATATTCTTAGAAATTTCCCTTACTCTTCTTGGAAAAGGAGATTGCTCCAACTTCATTCCTTTGAAAGGGATAGTATGATTAGCTACTTGAACTGGTACATAAATGCTTGTATGAAGTAGGTTGTTGTCATCCTAGGGTTTATTCCCCCCTGTGAGTGCTTCTGTTGTATGCCCTTTCTTTTGGGATGAACTCTTGTATTCTCTTTTTTCAGCATTAATTTTATCTTTCCTGTTTCTTCAAATAAAAAAAATGAAGGACAACAAAATGCTCTATATTATAAAATTCTTGAGTAGTCTGAGTTGAGCACTTCTTTTTTTCCGCAATGTCCACAAGGAACAGTTCAAGCGCCTCTCTAAGAAGTGCTATATTCCATACTTTTCCTACGAAACAAGAACACGAAAATTCCTTTGAACGAAATACGTTAGAGCTTAGGAACAGGTAGCTTTTTCCTTTTTAACGAAAGCAAATGAGTTGACGGGATAAAGTACATAGTGCCTCAAGGGTAAAGAAGCAAACCGAGATGCGAAAACCAATAATAAATTTTGTTCACATTCCATAGGCGGTTTCATAGAGCTTTGGACTCTTGAGCTGGACATGTAATGACTTTCACCATGTAAAGTAGCTGTAACTTAGCTTAAAGTTGTAAGCCAATCTAACCTCTACTTTATGGGATATACAGGGGTCTCTCTACTTTATGGGATATACAGGGGTCTCGTAGGTACTATGCACATTCGCCTGTATAGTTGTACTTTCGAAGTCAAAGATGAGAGTAGGCACCTGCCGAACCTTCTTTATGCAAGTTCCATCTACCAGAAAGAGAAAAAGAGTAATATTACTGATGCGAAAATACAATGGACTCATTATTTTTCAGACCGAACCCATAGAGTACCTGATGGCAAACAATTACAACTCGAGGGTAGAAGAACCAGACCTAATCTAGGTTAACAATATCACTCAGTATAACAAGAGTACCCATCTAATAATATTCACGCTAACAGAGACAATGAAAAAAGTATATTTCCTTTGTTTCAGGATCACTTGTTCCGCTGTCTTCCTATGTACAACAAAGACTTAAATTTCCTCAACTCTCAAAGAGCAACAAATCTGTAAGATTCATCAAGTACATTCTCCTGCAAATCCAAAGTCTTTCAGAATGGTACACGTCTCTAACAGTGTTGAACAATCGTCCAGAAAAAGAGTAAGTGAAAGATAATCTCAGATATCAAAGAAATTATCGTTGTTTCCGTTCACGACATCATGATGATTAGTCATTTATTGCAACAAAGAGATTGAAGATAAGGTGACTGAACATAAGGTGATAGGCCCAGAATTTGATACATCTATGATTGCAATGGTGAGGATACCACTAAGTATATAGTGTTCTGCTATTTTTGGCCAGATCAGAGGCATTACCTCGACAACGCTTAAAGTTTCGAGAGAGGCTCTAATGACAATTTTCAACATGACTACTTGCTAATTGGAGAAATTAGAGGCCAAAAAGAGATCCCATACGCAGGCCTAGCAATCGAAGGACCTCCCCATCTTAAATTATCCCATAGCCTATCTCTTGGATGCACCAAGGGACAATTTTAGTTGTTGTTTTGAATTATGTTCTCTTATTAGTGGCTTGAGATCCAGTAGTAAGATAGAATCTGGAAAGACGTCAGCATTAGTTTGCATGCTCCTTTTGCAAACATTTTTGGACTGAACGCGGATGGGGAGCAACAAATTTGAATGCATTTTGACAAGAACAATAGTTGTTCTGTGTTTGATGAGCCATCCAACGGCACCATTAGAATAGGAAAAGAGGATCTACCAACAGTGGAGGCAAAGATTTTCTAAATGGACCTCAAACACCTGAGAGGCCTCGACTTGTTAAGGTCATCCTTGGGACCTCCCTTGTGAGTAAGCTATATAAGTCAAGTATTGATCAAGATAGGAAGAGTATTTTTTCTCATGAATCAAGAAGATGAATTGATGAAGCAACTAAGTCAAATCAATAAAAAAGTTATTTTTTTGCCATCAATTCTAAGAGGCTTATGGCATTTCATTCTACAGATGTTTCCTTGAACCTCATGACTAGTACAAAACGGCACATCCAAGAATTTTTTTTCTAGGTTAGAAGAAAGAGGTTTATTATTCTTGTCAGCGAAATATTGAGCCTAGCTTTTTGGTTGCGCTCCCCCCCTCTCCCCGGCCTCCTGGGAGTGCTACAGGAAACATAACTGAAGTAGTAGCAACAAGTAAGTTTTCCTTCGCATGGCGAACACATTGGCATTGAGAGCATGGCGAGCACATTTTTCGTTAACAAAAGGAATGAGGACTTTGTGGTTTTTTTTTTCCTTCAAGACATAAAACCTGTCTCTTTCAGGTTGATCAATTCTTCCTATCCCTATTCTCTTGAATCACCAAGAGCACAACTATAAACAAGATATTTCTCTTTTCTTAACCGATCATAAAGGTTGAGTCACAATCATTTGGCTCAATTGTTGATACTTTCTTGAGGAGGGACATTTCCAAATGTGTCCATCCTCCTTAAAAAGAAAGGACACTCTCGTTCAAGCACACCCTTACTCAGTTTATGGTCCAAAAGAAGAAAGGAACGGTTCATAAGAATTGATATATTCCACATGTTCTAGGTAGAGGAAACATTCAGATAACATCTATGCATCCTAGCAACATTGTTTTTTATTCCAGAAGAGCCTAGTGGAACAGGAGAAACCTAGATGATCATGACTCGAAATAAGATTTTACTAACTAACTTTCTCAACGCCATGAATGATTGATTAAATTCTATCATGTTTATCACATAGATCAATACCCATGTTGAAATCGCTATAAGGAGAAGGGGATTAAAGAAAAGAGATCTCTTTCCAATCCATGACCCAAGAAGTGTAGGAAATAGAGGCATAGATGGCCACAATGGCGGCATCGATAGGGTTTCCAAGAGAAATAGTTGTGATGAGTGAAACTCAAATATTTGACAAACGACATAGGTGTAGAGTGTATTAACCAGTAAATTTTTGAAATGTCAAACTTTTGTCAATTCGATTAAAAAAATTGGAAATAGTCGTTGGGTAAATATTGGATATTATGGAAAAAATGTTCTATGTATTCTTAGTAACTCCTTATTCAATGCCTAAGTACCTCCTCAGGAAGTGGCATACCATGACATAAGCCAATAAACAATTTAGTACTTAGGTGGTTTCGCTAATGATAAAACTAGAACTTATCTAGAATCGAAGTTGGGCTCGTATATATGAAATAAACACCATTACCAGATTTCTCTTCTCTCTCTGTCTCTCTCTTTTTCTCTCTTTTACTCTCTACTGAAATTTTCTCCATATGGTTTTGCGTTCCTCTATACTGCTTGATGCTCTTCTATCTCTCCCTCTCTCTCTCTCTCTCCATGACACAACAATAGCCAAAATTTCTCTCTATTCACATTAATCCGATTCGTCACTACGTAGAAGTTCTACACCAAGGACCATCAATCCATTATTGCATCTATCTTTCTCTCTCTCTCTCTCTATTTCTCTTTCTTTCTTTCTCTCTCTCTCTCTCCCTTTATAAAGAGACCAAAGTCACAGTACTATAGGCTTTTACAGTTTGCACGCAGTTGCAACTAGATTTATCATCCTCAGAGTACAATAAAAGTAGCTCTTCTCTCTCTCTAATTCTATTGTGATCTATGCATGAATTCTATAGCTCCTCTCTCTCTCTCTACTGTGATGCACAATAGGCAATGCCTTCTCAATTTGCATCTCTCTATCATACTGTTCAGTCTCCATTAGGTCATGGAGAGGAGAGATGAGGGAAAAGAGATAGGGTTTCTCTCTCTCTCCATCTCTCTCTCTGTCTCTCTATCTCTCTCTCTCTCTCTCTCTCTCTCTCTTTGTTCTTAGTAATGGAGTGGGGGGAAAGGGTTGAGAGATATGTTAGCTCTCTCTCTCTCTCGCTCATAGAAAAGGCAAGAATAAATTAAAAAAAATGACAAGAGAAGAGAGATTACCTAGGAAAACATTTGGAAATTTTTAATGAATTTTGACCTGATATTATAGAGTTTAAAAGTTCCTTTTTCTAGGAACTTTTTATCCAAATACTATTTTGAAGCATATTCTAATGTGCAGGTAGGAATTCTTTGGTTTATAGTTTCCTCTCTTCCCAGTTTTAGGACCTTCTTTCTCATCTATTGTATTTTCCATTTTCCCTTTCTATTTAGTATTTATTATTCCCTTTTTTTAAATTGTTTACATTTCTTATTTTCAATTTCTTTTTATTTTCTTTTTATTTCTAGGTTTTCATTTTCCCCTTTTAGTTATTTTTCTCTTCTTGCTATTTTTGGGACTAAGGTTCCATTCAATTACACATCTTTGTACAAGGGTTTGATTATTCAACGCCTTAGGGGTCCAAATCATGGGTTTTGAGATAGCATAGCTACGGGTTTTTGGCGTTTTGAAGTTGGGTTTTAAAGGTTTCCTGGTAGGATTTTAAAAGGATCAACTAGGATTCCTTATGGCTGAGGTTACCAACACATGATCATAGTGCAAGTACTTAATTTAAGGGTTTATTTGAATGGGTTTCTAGGGTTTCCAAAATTCATACATGCATTTCGATTTCTCTTTGATGCTCCGTTTTACACACATTATGGATAGGGTTTAGCTTAGTTGAAGGGTTTTTAGTTTTCTAAACTCAATAGATTTAGGTTTCCTAACTATTACACTTTTACAAGGTCGTTCTTAAACATAAACTTTTTTTCCTTGAATCATTAAATACAATCAGGGCTTCCAAGTGAGGGTTCTCTTTACGGTTGATATATGAGTTTTGAAGGGCTAAATAATCAATCGATATTGGATTTCTATACAAGAAAAGGTTAGAGGTTCCTAGAGTTTCAGGACGATTAGGGATTCTAATGGCTCACTCATGGCTTGCATGATTAAACATTAAAAGTTTTGAGCACACAATCATTTAAATCACTACAGCATTTGAAAAAACATACAACTCTTTCTCCTTCATGTAGATAGATCGTCAAATCACAACCAGTAAAGAGTAAAGTGATCAAAAGAAATAAATTCTAAAAAATTTTGACACTGAATCCTTTACAAATTTTATCCTGCCAATGCTAAGCTCAAGCACCATTCCTCATAATAGCATCATATTTAAATTGTGTGAGGCATCCAATTTTTTGAATTATGTGATTCATCAAAGAAACATGCTCATTTTGATAAAAAATTCCAGAGACAACCCTTGCATAAAAACCTGATGCTTCATCTCATACAAAGGAAGTAGTTTGAGACTCTAAACCAATATAATATTCCAAAGATTCATCTAATTTCATATCTCTCATAGTCTGTATCACGCATTTAGGCATATATTTTTCCTCTTTCATGCCTTCTGTCTTATCAATTAAACAAAGAAACTTGTAAAGGCTAAGGAATGAACTTTGTAGGACTAGCAATGCACTAACCTCCTACAAATGGAGACAAAAAAATTTAGATAAATCCTTTGTGCGAGTTGATGTCCTCTTGGTACATGAAAGTAAGGGATGAATTGCATTTTTTGAAGAAGGAACATCAGAGCAAACGGAAATGCAAATAGTCGATGGATGTTATAGATGATCGTCTTTTCTTTTAAAATTGTACCTAATAAAAAACTTTTCATAGAATTATTTTCCAATATACTCTATTGTTTTGTAGGTAATAATGCATATTTTAGATAGCCAAAAACATGAAGATGAGAAATAGGTGGATTGTGAGCATCGAAGGCCTCAGATGGCCTGATATTTTGCAATGTTTTTGTGGGACACATTGTTGCAGGGTTTGCAAAAATGAGGGTGGAATCCAATGACAATAAATCTAGCACATGTGGTGGTTCAAAATTATTTTTATGATAGAAAATAGTTCATATTCATTAAGATTCAATGGAGGAATAGGAATTTCTGCACACATAATATTTTGAGTTTTGGAATCACAAATTTCTTCGTGACCCAAGCTCATGAATATTTATCAACAAAGGGAGGATTATTGATTCACACTTACATGGTTATGACTAGGCTTTGTTAAATTCATCAATCTAACCCTTTGATATACCTATGAGAAACATGAATAATATATTTGAGTTTTTGCACAATTCAAGGAATGTCCTCTCCATATAGTTATCTATAGAAAATTTCCTTATGAACCTCCATTAGAGAAGGGAAATGCACCATTTTGGGGCTAGCAAGGATGTAGAGGTCTACCTCTATATCACCATGTCCTCTTAAAACTTGGATTCCATAGGAATCACATTCTTTCATAAGAGCACATTGGATATTCTTTTTTATCCCTTTATCGTAGGATCGAGGAAAGTCCACCATTCCATTATGCTAAAATCAACATTAAGAGGGATCAAGACGAGATTAAATAGTCCTTAAAGAGTTTATTTTCATTAAATGTAATTTACTCAAGAGTTTTGGTTTATGGAGTTACTCACAGGCGAAAGATTCTTTTTCATAAATTTCTTACACCCACTTCATGCATAAAAAATCATGATGGAAGAGAGCATGCTATTATTTCCTACTTTCATTTTCCTTTATCTCATCTATCTTCTCCATGTATACATATTAAGATGGAAAAGTCCTCTTCCAATCCTCTACCGAACATCATTAGTCCATGAGTGGTTTATTTCTCATTTCTTTAAATATAGTACAGGGAAATCCCTTCAATCATTCCTAATCCATTGAGCTAAGATCCATTTTCCAAGTAATCTTAAATGAGAGACCTATCTTGCTTATCCAAGGACAACCCATAGAGAGTATCCATATGCATATGACTTATGCTACATATTATGTCAATCTCTTCCAAAAAATTTGCTTCACTCCTACCTTCAAGTAGTGCATCTTGAAGCTCAGTTTTGACCTACATTGAAAATTATAGCACTTGCAATGTATCCATATATATTGAATATTCAAGTAGAAGAATAGTAAAGAAACGAAAGAATACATTCCTTTCTAATTGATGAAGGTCGCAAATGCGAGATGTATGCAATTAGCAACACTAGTCACATCAGCAATCTCAATGATCTATGTCTTCTTAAGAAATTTAATGATTTAGTTCTCATGGTGTTGAATATAGAGCATGTGTTGGAAACTTTCAGCAATGATAATTCATAACATAATTACAACAAAGAAAAAAAGGAATATTTACAGGATGGCATCTACATATGAATGCAAATTATCATGTTCTTCTTCAAGTGATGGTCCTTCATAGTAGATGGCAAACAAGATTTTTTACATTTATATTCTCTCTCTAATGCATCATACAAGAAAATTACAAAATTCTATTATTTTCATTATCTGTGTGTAATGAAGATATGAATTTAGATCATATAATAATGGAAATGAAATCCTTTCCTTGTTTCTATTGTTTTCTATCTCATATGGTTAAAGAACTTCTTTGATTTTGTTTGTTTTTTTTATATTGAAATCTAGATGCATTCAAAAGCGACTTGTCTGTTACATAACGTGCATAAAAAAGTACAAGAGGAAACTTCATAACACTAGCAATAATCTTCCTTTTTTCCCTTCAATTCATCTTCTATATTTCTTTTGACAACACACAATACACAAAATTCCTTAATCTTTGTCATTTCCTTTGTTAACTTCTCTATCATTTATTACATGCAAGGCTTTTCCTCAAAAACGTAAATTGTATTGAGCGCTTCAAACTAGCATGTGTATGTGATTTCCATAAGCTACTCATGCAATAACAAAAAGCATGAAAAGCGTTATCAATCTTTGTTCCCATAGTCATCTACTTCCTTCTCTCTAAGTTTATCTTGCACATGGTGCTTATCTAGCACTCTCCATAGTACATTTCTTCTTTTCTTTTGGATTGCAATGCTCTAGTGCCTTATGCAGATGCAGATTTGTTGAGAAACTATGAAGAGAATGTGGATTTTGACAGATGGTCATATTGAATGAGACTAGGTGCTCAACCTCCTTCAAAGAAGAATCCATTTCTTCGATGATGCCCATGAAGCCTTTCATCATGAAAGATTCTCAGTACTCCTTTTTCTTTAATTGCGATGGGTTTCTTTAGTGATTGTTAGTCTATATCCTTTCTTATACAAGTCCAAGATGAACACTTATGTGTGATGGCTACTCCAAAAGTCCTTTTACTTGAGACTTTCAAAATTTCTTACAAGATTCTTCCTACTATCCTCTCCAATTTCATATCTTAAATCCTCCCAAGCTTTCATTCCTCATAGTATAGAAATCGATTTGTTAGAAAACATAATTCGTTTGTGAGTCTCAATAGTAGTGATTGAGCATTAGGTTTTGCAAGATGGCTTTCTCAAATCGTATGCTTGAGAAATACCGTGAGTTGTCATTTGTGATATGCATACTTCTTTAGAGTAACTAGAGGTGTCTTAAGCATCTAGAAAGTTTCACATATTATTTTTTCTAGAATTTTGAACACTTGTAAGATAATATCAACAAATTTAGTTATGAACAATGCTACTAACCTTTATTTTTCTCTATGTCCGAATGTAATCTGGTCGCAACCAAACATATGGTCTCTCATTTACTGATAATCTTATGTGGGGGCATCTATTCAACGATATAATAGTAGATATGTGTATTTTTTATCCTATCAATATCAATAAGAGAATATTTAAGGAATTTCTTGAATACTTCTCATAGATAAATTGAAAAAAAGGAAACTTTATATTCATAAGAGCTTAAAGTTCCTAAAACAACACACATCAATAATTCTCTCTCAATAAAGATAAACCATACTTTTGTAGAAGAAAAAAAACGCTATGCATCAAAGTCTTTATATATGAGATTCCATAGACATGATTGCTTTTTGCTCATTTGTTTCTCCCATAAACTTCTTCCATTTACTAGCCTACATTGAAGATGCCCTATGTGCATTATATGCTAGATTTGGAACACCCGTCCATCTCATCAGTCAAGCTTCTCTATAGGCGCATAAAAGTCTACCACTTCTCTCTAAAGACATCTTGCACTTTGTGAGTGAAACCTTCCCTATTTATTTGCAAGATAGAAGAAGCCCGAGTTAGCATCCTCCTCTTACACATTTCAAATACCTTATCTTTGTCTCAATGGTTGTGCTCCTTTTTGATGCGCTTCTTCCTAGGAGAGTTTGAGATCGTATAATTGGAACTTGTTCCTTGAGGAGAAAGATTCCATCAATTGTTCGTTGTCAATCCAAAAAAATATTTAGCTCCATCTTATTCAATCTTTCCACGCATAGTTTTTCCTTTTCTTATTCGACTCTCTTCACCTCGATCAATATGTATGACCCAATTTTCTATCTTCTACTTTTCCTTCCCTTTTCCAAGATGATTCTCATCTTCCTCTAGATGAATTTCACATGTTATTTTATTTTGTTTTATGCACTATCGATATTTATATTACTAGTAGATGAGATCGATTCATTTTCTTGCTTCTCATTAGCTAAGAAAGCTTGATCTACAACATGCATAATTGACCATTTTTCCCTAGACTAATCTTCTTCTAGCAAAACAAAGACTAAATTCAATTGATATGTCATTTGGAGTGCTATTCATTGGCCTTCTTAGTAGATATAAATGATTTATCCACAACATGCATAATTGACTTATTTTTCCTAGGCTGATCTTCTTGCAACCAAAAAAACGACTAAATCCTCAATCGTTAGTGCATTTGGATTTTTAGAGCATTTGTTTGCTATTCTTCTATGGAAGTGAACTATCTAAGGAGACATTATCAACAAAAATCATTTTCTCCTTAAAATCTTTGTACTTTTTCAAACAAACAATTAGAGGTCTTTCATATTCTTGGTCATGAAGAAGGTCAAAACTTCATAAGATCTTTAAGGTTAAACCCTTTGTTTCTAAATGCACATGTGGTATCATGTTCATATAATCCTTGGATGTTTATATATTAGGGAGAACCAAGAAATGGCAAGAAATGATACATTACATCTACAAGTTCCTCCTTACTACTTACATAATGTTTTGTTCTAGAACTTATGAAGGAACGTGATTTAATAGATATCAAGATCTAATTTCCTTCAATTAACTCTTCTTTAAGATAAATTACATGTAAGTTAATTCAGTGATCTCAATGAGATGAGCTTTGAGCCTAGAACAAACACATACCTTGATGTACTTGTTATTAATCATTGGATAAAACTCAACATAAACCTTATACTAAAAATTTTGCATTATTAATCACTAACGCCTATACATCATCTTGATATGAACAAAATAAATCTTGATTTAGCTTACAAGTCATATATCTAAGCACCTCTAAGTTGAGTTAGAACCCATTATCTACACACCAACATTCACTAGAACATGTGGATTAGGATAAAAGAACATTGTACTAGGTAATAACATATATTATAAGACTACACAAAACTCCAAGAGGAAAAACTCATTTATTGATGAGATGATATAAGAAAACAACACAAAACTAATCGAAATTGTGTTCTAGGAAATGCTCCAATTATCAACACTAAGGAAAAACTCTAGATTTATTCAGTATCCCCACTAGAAAACCCAAGAAACTCTCATCATGGTCCAAAACAAAATCTTAGTATCTCATGCAAGATGAAGATCTACTAAACAAATCGAACAATCTAAGGGACTACCTCTGCCTCTTGACATCTTGAATAATATATATGCATTTGTTTCTTATGAGAAAAACTTTCTCTATAAATTGTTTATGATAATTTCATAAAGACAGACGACTGATTGCAACACAATTTCCTTACGAGACATGACAATTTGCAAACTCTTAGAAGGAATGGAGACTCGATATGTGAGTCTATCTTACATAATAAAATCTTGATGAACAAATGTATATGCTACTTTACCCAAATAGTCAAAGCATCGTGATCAAGTAAAAACCTAAGATTGTAAAATGACCTATCTAATGCACACACACATACATGTAGATAATCCCACACACACACATGTGCACGCATGTGTGTATGTGTGCACACATGTGTATGAATATATATATATATATATATATATATATATATATATATATATATATATATATATATATATATATATATATATATATATATATATATGTATATATATATATATATATATATATATATATATATATGTATATATATGTATATATATATATATATATATATATATGTATGTATGTATGTATGTATGTGTGTGTATGTTATGTATAAAGTAATATATATATATATATATATATATATATATATATATATATATAACATCTAGTTCATCAAGTAAAAACCTATGATTATAAGATGGCCTATATAAGGGACACACACACACGCACGCACGCGCACACACACACACACATATACATATATATATATATATATATATATATATATATATATATATATATATATATATATATATATATATATATATATATATATATATATATATATATATATATATATTAAACATCTAAGTCATCAAATAAAAACCTATGATTATAACATGGCCTATATAAGGGACACACACGCACACATACACACACACACACACACACACACACACATATATATATATATATATATATATATATATATATATATATATATATATATATATATATATATATATATATATATATATATATTCTAATGCGTTCCAAAAATTCATATCTTTATATTGAAAGATCTTATGTGCAAACCTTCCCTTGCTATTTTTAGGCCCTTAAGTACAAACGTGCCTTGTTTGCAATCAAAAGAGGTCAATAAACCACGTATAATATGAATACCCTTAACTATCTACTATACTATAGCCACAATACTAGAACTATCTTAATGACTTCCTAAGAAAAACATAATAGGTGCTTGTTGAGAGACATATGAATTGGGTACTGATAACTATGAAGATGGTGATTGAGGCTAGTATAACAACATTCCCTCTTGCAATTGGTCATACTTCATGATAGTGTCTTGGAATCCAAGAAAGCCAAGAGAGCTAGTATGGGAAATGTTAAAGTACGAGACGCGTAGAAGAGAACCTTCAACACATTTTTATGTATTATGATACTACTTAAGAAGCATGGGGACTTATTGAAAAAATGTTGTATTCATCTATCTCAACAGTGTCTGCAAATATAGTTCTCATTACTGATCATAATCAATTGATGACCCCCTCTTCTATCTGTGAAGAACTAAAGCATTTTTCCTATGCTAGAAGCATATTGTATCTCTTCCATTCAATATGCTGGTGTTTCTTGTAATAACTATAAACTATATTTTCAAACAAAATTATCTTAAGAATGTGAGTTCATCACCTCCATTGAGGAGGGCATGGTTTCATTTTCCTAGGGCTTCACTAATGACACTCATCCTCACAATATGATTAGATATTAAACTAGCTTTCTTTATGGGAGATCAATGTCCTTTAGATGGTCTTGGTGGAGAATGTCAATAGTGGAGAGAGCCACTTTCATGTCATATACTCCCTTAGTGGAAATATAGTTTTTATCATTCCTTGTAGAATCTAGGCATTCTACCCCTCTATGTGTGGGAGGTAGATGTTTCGTGGGTGCTATGACTTTACTATAGTATTTTCGAATTATTATAGCAATTTAGACGAGTAAATCCAACCCTAAACAAAGAGTTTTGTACACTTGATGTTCATGGATATCGAAGTTGTGGACATTCCTGTATATAATGACACTATGATGCCTAGAAAACCCTAAAGAAACTAGCTCATGTTCTCTATGCATCCTTACTCACTCTAGCTAATGATGTTCTATGAGACTTTTGCCCTCAATCCTTCCCAAGTTCTAGGACTTTGACATCTACCCTTTGTGTGCTCTTGATATTGTGTTGAAAGTGGGGGGCATGGCTCTCCATGAAGCCATAGTTAATGGGCTTTCACAGTACACATATATGTGAGTAGGTTATGCTAGAGTATAGAGATGAGAAGGTTCTTTGCATAAACATCATCTAAATCATACCTTTTGTTGCTTGAAGAATCTAATACAATTTATAAGCTAACAAATGATGCCTAAATATGAGCATAGTAATTTGGACAATTGATCTAGAAGTTTTAAGTTAAGAATAACTATTTCCCGACGTTAATCTAGAGAAGAAAACGTTGTGTTTATGGAAGAAAGCTCTCAAGAAAATGCTTCGTGCTCATAGCATGCTATGATATGAGAGAAATATTTTGCAAGTTTTCAAGTGGAAAAGTAATGAGCTAACAAAAGCTATTTCTTTAATATAAAATGACTAGAGATTAAGGAATATACTTATGAATCCATGAATATGATATCAACATTTCGGGAACAAGATTACCCACATAAAAATCATAGAGATTCAGTCATATCTCTAAACATTTAGCTCCAATGGCTAGAATATTTCATACACAAAGTCACAAGAAATTTAACTTTATTATCCAAGCATTGGATGAGATAATGAGAACATGTTGTCACTTCAGTGACTTTTTGAAGTTGACAACCTTGAATAGTATAGTAATGACCATGAAGAGTAGATGAAAATGATGGTTATTGCTCACTACTAACTTTTCCGTTGGTGGAATTGGATAGATGGAGATATTGGAGGAGTCCGAGAACTAAAATGCATGGATGTATTCGAGGACTCCCAGTAACACAAGTTAATTACAATGAACACTCTAGAAGTAAGTGAGAGCTGAGTTGCGTCCCATGACTACTCCAATGAAGTACATATGAGATGTTCTCCTTGGTTTTAGTAGGTAATTGTTGATTGATTCTACCAAAATATCCCACTATATTTTTGGTATATATTCGAAATTGAATTCAAATATGATTCATAAACTTTGGCTCTATTGACAATTTCTTTATTCCTTCAATATCCATGTTAAACAAGGACATTTAAAATAGATAAAATTGCTTAATGTTATCCATGTATATGTTCAAGATCTTAGGATTTCCATAGGAGCCAATAGATCACCCCGTTCAAGAACTTAGGATTTCCATAGGAGCCAATAGATCATCTCGAAGCTGCTTGAGTCTTCATTCATTTCCAAACTCCTAAAGTCTTATCATTGATTCACATCTATTAAGCTTTACTCCGTCCAAAGATTTAGTCATGTCTACACATTGTTATTGAGTTTTAATGTATTAAAGATGAACCTCCTTGCTTGTAAACATTTCCATAGAATTTTCATAATGGACCGACCCCAATATGCTTGTCCTTGAATGATAAATTGCTTTTGCTACATGATGCAAGGAACTCATGTTATCACCAAATGTATGAGAAATAGATGAACTCATGCCCAAATCAACATATAGTGTCTTAATGCACATGGATTCTTGTGTAGCATAAAAAATCCCCTCTATTCAGATTTTTTAGATGAAATAGCAATAGTAAATTGCTAGCTACACCATGTTGGTCTTGGTTTTCTTTAGCTCCTAAAAGGTTAGTTTTCGCTTAAGCCTAAACCTAAAGAAAACCATAAAGTAAAGGCTTTTATGATGTTAACAGATGTATGTGTATCTATGCCTATGTGTGTCTATGTGCTTTGAGTTCTATGTTATGTGTTTTTCTAATATATGTGCATGAATGGCTATATATATATATATATATATATATATATATATATATATATATATATATATATATATATATATATATATATATATATATATATATATATATATATATATATATATATATATATATATACACACACACATATATATATATATATATATATATATATATATATATATATATATATATATATATATATATATATATATATATATATATATATATATATATACACACACACACATATATATATATATATATATATATATTTATATATATATATATATAGAGAGAGAGAGAGAGAGAGAGAGAGATTCCTTCATTAGGTAGAGAAAGAAGGGGAGAAATCACACGCAGAAGACTTGCATGGAGAGTATGATAGCTTAGTGTTTGGGAGGATTACCGGATCAAATCCCTTTGTGTGAATGGATTGGCCTTCCAAAGAGTAAGTAGAAGCAAAAAGTTGGGACCAGTTATCAAATTTGCTATCAGAGCATAGAGGATAAATTGAAAAGATAGTTCTTTAGTATGGATACACATTTTTCTACTATGGTCTCATCTTATATTATTGTTGATCATTTTAGCAGAGGGCTTTGACCCTAAAATGAAATTTATTTCCTCCACTCTTCATCATATAAACCTTCATTATTATGGGAGATGTTTTCTCCACCTTTATAGGAATGTATGTAATGAGGGATTATGCATTAGTTTATGGCAGAGAGGAGAAAATATATATGTTTTTAAATCTCTTTTTACAAAAGGACATAGTGGGAACTAGATGAAAGATCTAGGAGAGATGTCACTTAGCTCCTATTCTTCAAAAAGAAAAAGGAAAGGAAGATATGATGTCTTCATAGGAGAAGAATAGAGTATGTTTTCCACTAGTGGGAAGAGGTTTTTAGAAAACATCTTTTATTATATTTTAGATGGAATTCATTTACTCTACGTTTGATTATAATTTTCCTTTGGATGGGAGTTTCAGTCTCCAATATTTTAGAAGGAAAAAAGAATGGAGAACATTCTACATCTTCTCAACTTTGGCTGAGTAGAGCATTTGGATTCAACACAACCTATTTTAAATGGATAGGGAAAGTGGCATAGTTTTTGCTACTAGGTTTGTTTTCCTTAGAAGAGATTAGAGATACAGAGAGAGTTTCACTTTCAAGTAACATTGTTCTGTCAAAGACAAGAGACAGATCAGTTAATCATGGTGGTTAGATTGAGTCTTACAAGGAGACTCACGAGAGAAGTAGTTATGTTTATTTTGAGTGATGGTCCTTGGCTATATTAGATGTTTTAGTTATTGAAATTATTGTGAATGGGAGTAGAGGTATGCCTCCTTTCTTTAGAGTTGCTAGGAGATAGGATATATCTAACATATTGGGTATCCAAACTCTTTATTGGTGCTTTATCATGAGGATGGTGTGTGAGCATGAGTTAGAAAGATGGGTTTTTAGGGACTATCTAGATGTCAAAATCCATCTGGGAAACACAGCGAAGGGAAATATTAGGTTTTGCACTAGTGCCAATAGATGTCCTTCCAACAGAACCAATCCCAAAGGAAATGAATGAAAAACCAATGACTTCGTGGTTAGTGGAATGTACATATTTCATTTTACTACCAAGGAATTCTTATATGTGAGGGAGGATGATGGATCTGCATACTTCACAAGGTTGTTTAGATTAAACTATTACTTGTGATTAAACTCAAGGTGAGAAAGACGTAGAGTGGCATGACGGAAAATCTCTCATTTTGTCCTAGATAGGTTTGGAGTCACTTTTTATGGGACTTTGTTCTACATTTGACAAGATTCTATGGTTTATTACGTCCATTATCGTATGGTCAATGCTATAAGTTTCACACCTTACAATTTCTCTGTTATACTATTACTCCATAGAGGATATATCATAAAGAGTAAGTCATTTTGATGATGTTATATGTCATGGAAGTGATAGTTTGGACTTTGAGTGTTTATGGCAGATAGTAGGCACCACTCCAACGGTTTCCCACCTTTGAGATGATCTCATATGAGGCTTCTTAAGGGGAAGGATATAGGGAAACAACACACATTGAGATGACCATATACATAGAGTACATGGGGTTAAATGGATTTCTAGCACTTTCTTCTACCATTATGGACATCTCATTTGCATTTTTGAGGACAAAAATGTTTTTTATGCGAAGGAAATTTTACATCATAGGCTTTTGAGGTATGATGAGTTACGAAGTCTAGAATAATATCTTTTCACTTGGCAAGATACTAGAGATTACCTCACTAGGTAGCAAAAGAAATGGAAAACTCACACTCGAAAGAATCCCATGGAGAGTAGGAGAGCTTGAATGCTCGTGGGAGAACCTTATCGATTCTCTCTATTTGAATGGATCGTCCGCTTGTGAGAGTAAGTAGAAGCAAAATGTTTGCATCCATTATCAAATTTCTATTTGGATGTCATGGGAACAAGAGGTGGAGATTAGGAAAACTTTGCAAAAGCACCTAAACAAAAATGAGAGACTTTGTGTTTTGTTTGTGGATAATAGGTACATGAAGAGAATGGGATATCTTTTTTTATGTAATGAAGAGAGTGAAGGGTATAGTTCTTTGTATTCTATCTTTTGATATATTGGTTGCTCCTCATGGCTAACATAGTAACTTTTCTATGTTCATTCTCCAAAGTTGAAGGACTTTTCATGTTATTTAGAAGAAGGAATGGAATTTGAAAACTATAAGATCATTAGAGGAGACATACTTTGACCTAACAAGAAGAAGGTGCATGTTAGCTTGTGCGGAAGGAGAAATCGAACGTCAATGTTTTCTCACTTGATATAATTTTCATTTGTTATCGATTATGTAATTATTTTGATAGTTGAATAGAAGAATGCAACGTCATATAGTTCATCATAATCTTTCTTTAAATTTCCATATAAAAGGGGCATTGTATTTGCATAGATATATACAAAGAGAACATGATAATTTTTTATGCAGGTAGAGAGACATGTTAATTGACAATTGAAGTCTCTCTAGATAGAGATAGAAGGTAGAAAAGAATGAAAGAGAAGGTGAAAAAGTAGCAAAATTTTGCATCAAATTGGTTTTTGTAAGGCTAAGAAAAATGGGTTCATGAGGATGTGAAAGGCTTGTAGTTGTTGAAACCTTCTTTTATTAATGACCAACACATTACAAAATATATAGAGCTTCCATATTCTTTAGGCATAAATAAGTGCTTCAAATTATGGTTCATCTATATGCAAAAATACCAAAACTTTAAGTGAGCATGTTGTAGAATATCCTTTGCACAAGACCTTCATTAATGACTTATTGGCATTTGGAAACATGTTTGCAAAGGGAACTACACGAGCTAATTTCCATGAAGATAGATGATAGGCTACTTTTGAATTTTCTACTCTTTGAATGAACAATGTAAAGGTTTATTACATTATTTTGAATTCAACTAGATTCTCATGCCTGTACTACATCAGTACCCACAAAAGAATGAATGATAAAAAGGATCATCATGTGAAATTAAAGAGCATGCAATTAACGAATTGGTTGCCATTCTATCTCCCATGAGTGCTCTTTTAAGATGTATTCACTTCAATCTTTCTTTTTCTTTCTAGTTTACAAGTGCTCTTTGCTCTAAAACACTTTAGGAATTTTCTTGAGGTCAATGTTATACATGTTTGATGCATTTCATAGATAAGATCTCTTCTTTCAAGGGAATGATGTTTTCCTTTCATTGTAGAAATTATTCAAACTTGACATAATAGATCATGTATGGGACCCTTATAATAGTGCATGCTTCTTCAAGGATGATCAAGGTCTAATTTTGGGACTGGTGCATTGCAAGAGCTTCAAGTGATTCAAATACTTTCATAGTGAATGCATTTTTTACTCAAATTGTGAGTGAGACTGAGACTGATATTGTGAGTATGAATGCAATTCAGATTGCCTATTGTAAGAAACTAAGAAATTATCACCACCACGTGCCAGAGAGATGACTCTCCTCCCAACCTTATGCCTGTATATATAGCGGCCTAAATCAACGAGGACCACAAATGTAACTAGAGTCCACAAGTGCATGTGCAATCTCCTCCACGCCTTTCATATCTTCCACTAGAGTCTACTAGTGGCTGGAGTGATCTCGACCACTGCTTTGCTACCTTCCACTAGAGTCCTCTAGTGGTTGTTGTACTCGCTTGAGTTAAGTCTCTCAAGCCTCAAGTTAAATCACATTAACTTGAGTTAGAAGGCTCTAGAGGTTCTTGGGCAAAACTCTCTCCCCATGCTTGCCATGGGGATTGAACCCAAGACCTCCTCCTTCACAATCATGAGACTTAACCACTAGGCTAAGTGGAATACTTGTTGAAGACAACACATGAACTTATGCTTAAGTCTAGTCTCGAGATCTTTGGCCATACATATGACTAACCAAACAGTGACCGATATCATATCTCTCTGAACTCTCCGCACCCTTAGATCATAGACTTAATTTATTACATTCTTCCCCCCTTGGAAAATATTTTTGTCCTCGAAAACAAAGCCATATATAATAACTATATGCAAGAGAACTAGAAATTATGACCACCACGTGCTAGAGAGAGGACTCTCCTCCCAACCTTATGCCTGTATATATAGCTGCTGAAATCAACGAGGACCACAAATGTAACTAGAGCCAACAAGTGCATGTGTAATCTCCTCCACTCCTTTCATATCTTCCACTAGAGTCTACTAGTGGTTGGAGTGATCTCGACCACTACTTTACTACCTTTCACTAGAGTCCACTAGTGGTTGTTGTACTGGCCACTTGAGTTAAGTCTCTCAAGATGCAAGTTAACTCATGTTAACTTGAGTTAGAAGGCTCTAGAGCTTCTTGGCAAAAACTCTCTCCCCATGCTCCCCATGGGGATTGAACCCAAGACCTCCTCCTTCACAATCATGAAACTTAACCACTAGGCTAAGTAGATTACTTGTCTAAGAGAACACATGAACTTATGCTTAAGTCTAGTCTTGAGATCTTTGGCCATGCATATGACTGACCAAACAGTGTCAGACTTCAGATCTGTCTGAACTGTCCAGACCCTTAGATCATAGACTTAATTTATTACACCTATGAGTGTTCATGAGGTAAAAAATTCTCTCCCAATTCTCTTTTTTTCTACATACAATTCCCTCTTCTCAGGTACATGCTTTTCTCTCTTAGCTTGTTTCACATGATTGTGGATTTGTGAGTGTGGGATCATTAAATATATCCTATGTTTTCACCTTATAGAAAAGATGGACCTCATTCCCTCCCACAAGTGGGTTTCCATTCCTTCTTGAGAGCTCCATGGTGATATCCTCGGAGTAGAAAACCAAGCTCCTAAGGCTGCACATATTACTTTGCATAGAGGCTCAAAAATATGGGGAAAAATAGAGTACACATGGAGCACATATAAAGACTTCTTAGGTCTTACAAATGCAGTCTAACTTACAGTCTGTGAGTGACCATGCCACTATATGTTTTATTAAAGAACATATAAAAAGAAGTGCTCGGTGGCCATTTGGACTTTCACATGGACACTAACGGTAACCATCTCCCATTGAAGGCCAATATGGCCAAAGTAACTATGGGAAAATAAATAAAGAATGATAAAGAATACTTGAGTGTAAGTATACAAGCTACTATACCTCCCACCTGATGGGCATGCTACATAGGATACAAGTGATTGTGTAAGATCATGAATCAACTAACCCCCATTAAGTGACAACACTATCGAAAGCTATCATGTGGTAGAGATTTAGTCAAAGCATCTGCAACATTATCTTGAGTGTGAATCTTCTCACGAATAATGCGCTCAATGGCTAAGCAATCTCCAATGAAGTGATACCTCACCTCAATGTGCTTGGTCTTTGCATAATAGAATAGATTCTTAGCCAAAGAAATGGCACTTTGACTGTCATAGAGAGAAGGAGGTATATGCTGAGGTAAACCCATATCACAAGAAAGTTTAGAAAATCCATAGTGCTTCCTTACATGCTTCACTTGCTGCAACATAGTCTACTTCTATGATGGAAACAATGGTACATTCTTGAAGATGCAATCTCCAAGAGATTGCACCTCTAGCAAAATGAAAAATATAATTTGATTTAGACCTATAGTTGTCTACACAACAAGCACACTCAAAATCTGTGTAACCGATAATGGATGCTTTCCCTCTGCCTAAGCATAGACACTTGTCCTTAGTGCCACTCACATATCGCAAGATCATCTTGACTACTTCCCAATGTTTCTTTCTAGGATTAGACATATATCTGCTCACAAATCCCACTGCAGCAATGTTTGGTCTTGTAGCTACCATAGCATACATGAGACTACCAACAAGAGACAGGTAGGGAACGTGGTCATGAATTCCTTTCCCTCATCTGATTTGGGCCAATCATTCATGAATCTTAGACTCATTGAAAATTACATCACTACTTCTGATCACTCACCATGTTTCAGGATCCCATAAGCGATATCCAAATTGTCCTTCTTGACCATATCCAAGAAAAAAACATTTCTTTCATTTATGGTCCAACTTTTGTGTAAGACTCTTGGGTATATGAACATTTGCTTCACACCCAAAATATCAAAGATGATCATAATATGGTGGCCTTTGGTTGTACTAGGTAAAAGGTTAATCATATGAACTACAATCAATACTGCTTCTGCCTAAGAGCCTTGTGAGAGACAATCAATACAATCAATACTGCTTCTGCAACATAGAAACTAATCTATCTCCAATAGTTCTATTCATCCTTTAGTTATGTATATGATTATATGTGTGCATGTATGTTTGATGTGTATGTATCTAAACATATGTTTTATAAATATGCATGTGTATATACATGATCTGTATATATCTTTTTATGTATTATGGTTCTCGTTGATTTGAATAGCTATATATAATGGCATAAGGTTGGGAGGAGGGACATCTCTCTAGTAGGTGGTGGGAGGACTATGAAATATGTATATATACTTCAACCATATGGAAAATGCATACGGGTAGAAAAGTCAAAAAAAGTATCTATACATGACTGCTAAGTCACATAAGGTTTCTTGATCATAATTTTTTTAAAGGCTCAAGTCAATTTAATGTATTCTATATGTTATTTTATACAGATACACACATAAATATAACAAATGAAAGCAATGCATACCGTGAATTATCATGATGATGTGCCATAAGTATCCACGGATCTTTCAAACATCATTTGTGCGGCCACCCAGTTTCAAATTCTATCTCCAATAAACTAAGTACATACTTTTTATCCCTCTCATCAAACTCACTATAAAAGAAAAAAATCATATAAGTTAAACATAAAATATTTATCTCAATTAATATGTAAACTTATAATTACTTTCATTTCAAGTCAATAAAATGTAGGTAGGAGTCACATAAAGCTCTCATTCTTCTTTTACACTCCAACCCATGCCTCATATATACTATATTTCCCTCAAGTTCTACGTTGAAGTCCAACCCTACACTACCTATGCATGTCCTCATAGCCATCTCTATTGCGCTCCCATGAGCTAGAAGTTGTATAGGTGTCCTAAAAATAAGTAGATAGAAATGAATAAAAACATGTGTTATAATATCAAAAAAATATTAATACCTATGGGTAGATAAATATCTCCCTACAATGGAGCTGTAGAGGAGCCTTCCTCTCGGCATTGGGTAAGCATCTGTATGGTAGACTCTAATTCCTCATCCTGTATGTCGGCATACTCATGTATGACAACCCCTAAGGAATCACGCGGAACTTTCCCTCTCATAAGATTTTTTATGAGCCTAAGTCTCACCTTTCTCTCTCTACTATGATCCATAATATGTGTTCACATAAAACAAAATGGATTAGAATATATATATATATATATATATATATATATATATATATATATATATATATATATATATATATATATATATATATATATATATATATATATATATATATATATATATATATATATATATATATATATATATATATATGTATATATATATATATATATATATATATATATATATATATATATATATATATATATATATATATATATATATGTGTGTGTGTGTGTGTGTGTGTGTAGGTATGTGTGTGCGTTTGTGTGTGTGTGTATGTGTGCGTGTGTCTATATGTGCATATGTATGTGTATGTGTGTATGTATATATATGTGCATGCATGTGTATATATGTATGCATAGGTTTATGCATGCATGTATGCATGTGTGTATGTATGTGTGTGTGTATATATGCATGTGTGTATATGTGTGTGTATGTATATATATATGTATGTAGGTGTGCATGTGAGTATATCTATATGTGTATACATACATGTGGGTGTGTATGTATGTGTATGCATGTATGCATATGTATGTGCATTGTGTATGCATATGTATGTATGTGTGTGTGTGTCTCTATGTATATGTCTATATATTTGTGTGTCTCTATGTATATATATATATATATATATATATATATATATATATATATATATATATATATATATATATATATATATATATATATATATATATATATGGGTGTATGTATATGTGTGTCTGTATGTATACGTGTATGTATGTGTGTATGCATATGTATGTGTGTTGTGTATGCATGTATGTATGTATGTATGTATGTGTGCATGTATGTATGTATGTATACAAATACATACAAATATGTATGCACATATGTATATGTATGCACATATGTGTCTATGTATATGTTTGTGTATGTATGTGTGTATGCATGTGTTTGTATGGGTGTGTATGTATGTGTTTGTAAAGTGTGTTTGTGTGCATATGTGTGCATGTGTGTATGTATGTGTGTATGCATATGTGTGTACGTATGTGCATGTAAGTGTATATGAGTGTATATATGCATGTGTGTATGTGCATGTGTATGTATGCATATGCATGTGTATGCTATGCATATGTGTGTATGCATGCATATGAGTGTATGTATGCATGTGAGTGTATGTGCATTTATGTGTGTGCGTCTATGTGTGTATATGTATATGTAAGTATCTATATGTGTATGTGTATATGTCTATGCGTGTGTATGCATATGTGTGTGTATGTGCTCGTGTTTATGTATCTATACATATGCATGTGTGTGTATGACTGCATGTGAGTATGTATGCACATGTGTGTATGTATGGACGTGTGTCTATGTCTGTGTATGTATGTGCATTTGTGTGTTGTGTGTATAGGTGTGTACCTCCATGTGTATGCATAACTTTGTATGTATGTGTATGCATTTATTTCTATGTGTGTGTGTATGCATGTGTTTGTATAGTGTATTTGTGTGTGTATATGTGCATATGTGTGTTTGTATGTGTCTGTATGCATATCTGTGTATGTATGTGCACGTGTGTGTATACATGTATCTATCTATGTATGCATATGCATGTGTATGCATGTGTGTATGTGTACTTGTTTATCTATGTGTAGGTATATGTGCATGTATCTATATGTGTATGTGTGTGTATGCATATTTGTGCCTTTATTTATGTGTGTATATGTGTGTATGTATGCATGTGTGTAAACATATGTATGTATGTATATATGTGCATGTGTGTGCATGCATCTCTATGTATGTATGCATGTGTATGTATGTATGCATGTGTATGTATGTATGCATGTGTATCTATGTATGCATGTGTGTGGATATTTGCATATGTGTGTGTACGTATGTATGCATATGCATGTGTATGTATGTAGGAATATGAGTGTATGTGTGTGCGCCTATGTGTGTGTATGCATTTTTAAGTATATATATATATATATATATATATATATATATATATATATATATATATATATATATATATATATATATATATATATATATATATATATATATATATATATATATATATATGTGTGTGTGTGTGTGTGTGTGTGTGTATGTACGTATGGATCTATGTATCTGTATGTGCATGTGCATGTCTATGTGTGTGTGTATGTGTAAGTATCCAGATGTGTATGTGGGTATATGTATATATGTATGTAAGTGTATGTATGCATTTGAGTGTATATGTGTGTGAGTGTATGTATGTGTAATTACTTGTATGTGTATGTGTGTATGTGCTTGTGTTTATGTATATATATAGATGCATGTGTGTATGTATGTATACAAATGCATGTGTGGGTATGAATGCATGTGAGTATGTATGAACATATGTGTGTATGCATATGTGTGTGTATGTGCATGTGTGTGTTTACATGTGTCTATGTATATATGCATATGCATGTGTATGCATATGTCTGTATGTATACATGTGAGTGAATCTGTGTGTGTCTATGCGTGTGTATATATATGTGCAAGTATATATGTGTATATGTCTATATGTGCAAGCATTGATCTACCTTTCTCATGTTAATCTCATTATTTTCCAAAACGCACTCATGCACTACTTGTTGTTCTTCGTATGACCCACCATGTAATCTACTCCTCTTAGAAAGCACAACATATGGTATCTTAGTATCATCATCAGCGCTCTCCAACAAAGCTTCTTGATGGTGAAAACCAAGTACAAGGTTCAACTTCATCTTTGCTTTGAGCTCTCGATATACGAGCTGATATATCTCATAGATCCATAGGAAGTTGTATTGTATTGATACAACAAGAATCTTCTCTTAGCAGATATGCATTGTCCACGATGCCATTCATCTTGATGAGATGTTGGCATCAAGACAATAGCATGAAGGACTCGTTGAGAGACACAAATTGACTTGTTGAGGTAATAGCATGAAGAGGAACTTGTTATGGCCAAGGTTTGATAGAAATTGACTTATGCACCTGCTCCTTGGATACTTACAACAAAGAGATACAATTAGGTAAAAAAATATTTTCCTTTTTACGATATAGCTCAATGTTTTCCAAGAATATTGAATTTTATTTTTTAATATTTTTATAAGTTATTTTGAAGGTTGATTGATTTTGAGCTGAGCATGAAGGTAGAAGTTTCCCATTAAAAAGGGATCTTTATCGATTGTTAAATTGAATGATTTGAATGGGCATCACACAATAGGTTCTTCTTTATTCAACTAGAATATATGTGAATCCCACCAGAGAGATGAAAACATGTTCTTTTCAGTTACAACATGACTCTCGGGGTTATGCCTAAAGTTTTATATATAGCTCTATTTTTGAGGATGAAATTTCTCTCATGTATGTATATATATGTGTGTACATATATGTATGTTTATTAATGTGTGTTCTATACATACATGTGTTATAATGCACATATGTGTGTTTCATGTATGTATATATATGCATGTTTATGATATATGTATGCATGTGTTAGTATGCACACATGTATGTAGGCATGTGCATTTGTATGATATATGCAAAATGTGTTAATAATTGTGTATCCATGTATATATGTGTTCATATAGGCATGTATGTGTGATCTGTATGTATCTAAATAAATGCTTTATAAACATGTACGTGTATATAAATGATCTGTAAATATCCTTATATGTATTATGGTCCTCATTCATTCGAGTAGCTATATATAATGGCATAAGGTTGGGAGGAGAGACCTCTCTCGAGTAGGGGGTGGGAGGACTAGATGCAATATGTATATATACTTTAACCATATGGAAAATGTGTATAGGTATGAAAGTAAAAAAAAGTACTTGTACATGACTGCTAAGTTAGCAAAGGTTTCTTGACCGCACCTATTTTCATGGCTCACGTTGATTTAATATATTCTATATGTTATTTTCTATTCATAAACACATAAATATAACAGATAAAAGCACATACTGTGCATTATCACATGCGTGCCATAAGTATCTACATCTCTTACAAAGAAAAAAAATCATATAAGTAAAACATAAAATATTTATCTCAACTTATATGTAAAATTATACTTACTTCCTATTCAAGTGAACAAAACGCAAGTAGGAGTCACATGAAGCTTTCATTCTTCTTTTAAACTTCAACCCATGCCTCATATATACTATATTTCCCTCAGGCTCTATGTCACACTCCAACCCTAGGCGGCCTATGCATGTCCTCATAGGCATGTCTATTGTGCTCTCATGAGCTAGAAATGTTATAGGTGTCTTGAAAATAAATAGATAGAAATGAATAAAAACATGTTTTAATATCATTAAAAATATTAATTTATGAAAAGTAACCATACCTATGATCAGATAAATCTCTTCCTACAAATGGAGCCATAGAGGAGCCTCCTTTGGGCACTAGGTAAGCATCTATATGGTAAAGTCTAATTCCTAAAATACTATGTCTGCATACTCATGCATGACAACCATTAAGCAACCAGGTGTAACTTTTGCTCTCATACGATTCTTTATAAGCCTAAGTTTCAACTTTTTTTCTCTATTATGATCCATAATATCTGTGCATATAAAACAAAATGGATTAAATATCTCTCTCTCTCTCTCTCTCTCTCTCTCTCTCTATATATATATATATATATATATATATATATATATATATATATATATATATATATATATATATATATATATATATATATATATATATATGTATGTATGTATGTATGTATGTATGTATATGTGTGTGTATGTATATATATATATATATATATGTGTGTATGCATGTGTATGTATGTATGCATATGTGTGTGTATGCATGTGTATTTATGTGTGTATGTGTGTGCATATGTGTTGTTGGCATGAATTGAAGACCACCTGGTGGATCACTTCTAGCTTTGTGACATGTCTTATCAATTGACTACATGCTGGGTGTTTAATTTTAGTGTGCTTTAGTATGTAAGACATGACCTAGTGCTGTGAGAAGTGTGTCTATATTCTATTGGCCTATCCTATAGAATGTATATGATAACCCTATTTCAGTATTTAACTATCTGGCGGGGTGTTTACTCGATGTCACTTAAATCAAGATATGTGATGAAGTTTAATAAAGTATTACTATGACCAGATGGCTATGTGGCTTGATACCTAGACATGCCATAATCGTATGATTGTGAGACTAAGGTTTCACTAGCGATGCGATCTTTTATGATTTCTTCTTTTGATATTTCTATATTAACTCGTTTATTAACAAGCATAGGTAAAAAATTCATAGAAATAGTAGGTGGACTGTATTGTAATTTATGAAGCACAAAGATGATGTATTCAGTTGTTTTAAAAAGTACCTTCCACATGTTGAGAATCAAATAGGGAGACATATAAAAAGACTAAGGTCAAATGGAGGAAGAGAGTAAAGAGGTTGCCATCAAAATCCCTTAATGGGATGACTCTTTATGAAGCATGGCATGGTAGAAGACCTTCACTTGATCATTGCAGGATCTTTGATGTGTAGCATATGTGCATATCCCTTCTCAGATAAGAGGTAAGCTAGACCCTAAGGCACAGAAGTGTATCTTCATAGGGTATGATCTAAATCAGAAAGGATACATGTTCTACAACCCTTCAAACAAAGGATTCATGGTCAGTAGAGAAGTTTTCTTTGATGAAAATGACTCTTTGTTTGATAGTGAATGCAGGAAGGTAAAGTTACCCTATGACTTGGAAGAGGAATTTCCAAGCCTTACTAAGGAGGAGTCTACTCAGAATGAAGACACCAATTTAGATGATGAGGACATCATCAACTTTGATGAGTTCAAAGCATCGAAGTCCAAAGGTAAACTCAAGATGAAGAAATTGGAAGATATACCTGAATCCTCCAACCAAACAATCAGAAGATCACAAAGGGAGAGCAAGAAACCAATCAGATATGGGTATGACACCTCTCTTGTTACTAAACACTCTGTTTATCTTGCAAAAGATTTAGCAATTGAAGAACCATCATCATATGAAGAAGCTAAGACCAAGGCAGAATGGAAGGAAGCTATGGATGAGGAGATTGAACCACTCAAGGAGAGTGACACTTGAGAACTAAAGGAGTCTATGAAGGTAATTGGTTCTAGATGGATCTATAAGATAAAAAGAAATTGTGATGGGTCAATAAGCAGGTACAAAGCTAGACTTGTGGCCAGAGGTTTTGCACAATCCCAAGGCGTTGACTATGAGGAAACCTTCTCACCTATGGTCAAAATGCCAACCATCAAGCTATTGGTAAGTGTGGCTGCATCAAAGAATTGGAACATGTATCAGTTGGATGTAACAAATGCATTTGTAAATGGCTGGAGTTCAGAGGAGGTGTACATGTCACAACCTCCTGGCTATGAGGAAGGTAACATATGTATTCAAATTGAATAAAGCTCTTTTTGGATTGAAGCAGACACCTAGGACATGGAACCATAGGTTGACCACATATCTTCAGGACCAAGGTTTTGTCATGAGTAAAGTACATACTTCTCTATTCATCAAGAGAAGTAATTAAGAAGTAATATACCTATGTCTTGATGTTGATGATATCATACTTACAGGTAATGATGCTAATGGCATCAAACAGATCAAGAATCAGATGATGAAGGAGTTCAAAATTAGTGACGATGGATCAATTAAATTTTTTCTTGGGCTTGAGTTAGTCTGTACTAACTCTGGAATTCACATTACTCAAAGAAAGTATGTACAGGATATGTTGAAGAAGTTTCATTTGTAGGATGCCAAAATTGCAACTACTCCAATGGAGGTAAACCTAAAATTAATTGCTCATGAAGGTGATGTACTTGAGGACATTACGGGTTATCAAAGCATAGTGGGAAGCTTGAATTATGCTACCTTGAAAAGGATAGACATTGCTTATGGAGTAAGTGTGCTAAGTCAGTTTATGCACAAGCCTAGGGCACCTCACTTGGAGGCTGCCAAAAGGATCTTGAAGTATCGAAAGGGTACTCAACATCATGGTTTGTATTTTCCTTATACATTAGACTTGGACATTAAGATTTATTCAGATGCAGATTGGGCAGGATGCAAAGATGATAGGAGAAGTACCTCAAGATATCTTTCAGTTGCAGGTGATAAGCCAATATCATGGTCTTCAAAGAAGCAACCTATTGTTTCTTTATCTTCTATTGAGGCAGAGTATAGAGGATCGGCCAATGCTACTCAAGAGGCCATATGCATCAGATTATTGTATACAAAATTGGGCTTGCATACTACATCTCCAATTATTTTTGGGGATAATACAAGCTCATCACACCTTGCAACTGATCCTATTTATCATGCTAGGACCAAGCATAGAGAGGCCCACTATCATTATGTGAGAGAGAAACTATTAAGCAAGGATATTCACTTGGCATATGTATGAACTAATATGCAATGTGCAGATTTATTGACTAAAGCATTAGATGGTACAAAACTTTGCACGTTTAAAGCAATGATTGGATTGCAAGATGTTCATCAAGATTGAAGATAAAGACCAAGCCAAAATGTTTTTCTTGAGAGGGAGCTATCGGTGCAAATCACAAGCCTACACATTTGGCTTGTAACTCATACACACATGAAGTTCCATGGAAACTATTTCTAGTGGAGATTTACCACTTTACCCTTGTAAAAGTCATTTCTTTTGACTTAAGAATATTTGTAACTGCATACAACAAAGTCATGGACTTGATGAGTTGGAAAGTATCAACTACATTGAGAGAATATATCCTTGAATGAAGGTTCACTTTTAGAGAGAGCCAAAATTTGAATTCAAATTCAAATTTGGATGAAACACTTATACATGCTCTCTTGTAAAAGTTGCGGGTGTGAGTGATCAATTCTCGAGCTCTCCATTGTCATTCTGTATTTTTGTAAGTCCTACATTGTAGCATATACCATTCTTCATCATAAGGCTATGATTACCAAGCCTATGACATTGTACAACATTGTTCATTAATACATTATACCTACATTGTTCATCTATGATATCTCTGTTATAGTCATTTCTCACTGTCAACTTGTATTGATCATATCTCACTCATTTCTCAACCAAATGCAATGATCTATAGCTTGACGGAGTCAACTCCACGTTATCTACATGATACCAAGATTTGAAAGAAATCCATTCAGCCAATCTGAAGAAATTTGCGTTGAAGCATTCACTAGTCAATCTCTGCAGAGGTCCTAAAAAATCGGGGGTAATGATTAATTTGCAAAATTGATTTCTATATGCATTTTTTATCATTTCAAGTCATTCCACTTGGAATCATTAGGTTACTAAGCTAATTAGATACCCCGAAAAGGAATTTTTCGGATTCCTACTATACTCTTTGTACTGAGCATTACAAGCAGCAATTGTATGATCCAAAATAGAAGGTTTTCTTGAAATCGTATATTTGGAAGTTGTTTGTTTGATTCAATCTTTTCATACATCATTTCCAAAGTACATAGGCAATTTTATGGTGTCATTGGACAGCTAAGAGGGTCCACATATCATCTCTGAATCTACAAGGGGTTGGTACAAAGCTGGATTTGGTAGTACCTACTCATCACTAGGAGTGTCCATCCATCTTTCCCAATAGTATATGTCTATGTGTGTATGGATGTCTATGTGTGTGTATTCTATGTGTAAGTATCTATATGTGTATGCGTATGTGTATGTGTGTATATGTATGTATGCATGTGAGTGTATATGTGTGTCTATGTGTGTGTATGTATCTGTAAGTACTTGTACTCTATGCTTGTGGTTATATATATATATATATATATATATATATATATGTGTGTGTGTGTGTGTGTGTGTGTGTATGTATGTATGTATGTATATATATATATATATATATATATATATATATATATATATATATATATATATATATATATATATATATATATATATATATATATATATATATATATATATATATATATATATATATATATATGTGTGTGTGTGTGTGTGTGTGTGTGCATGTATACATATGCATGTGTATGGATATGCATGTGTATGCATTTTTGTGTATGTATGCATGTAAGTGTATGTGTGTGTGTCTATGTCTATGTATGTATATGTGCAAATATCTATATGTATATGTGTATGTGTATATGTTTATATGTGAAATTATCTGTATGTGTATGTGTGTGTATGCATATGTGTGCATTTGTAATTGTGTGTGTATGCATATCATATATTTGAGCATGTTTGTATGTGTGTACATTTGTATATTTATATGGGTATATATGTGTATATGTGTGTATGTGTGTATATGGATATGAGTGTATGTATGTCTGTGTGCATGTGTCTATGTATGTATGCATATGTGCAAGTATCTATATGTCCATGTGTATGTGTATTTGTCTATGTGTGTGTATGATTTTGTGTGTATATGTGTATATCTATGTGTATGTATATGTGTATATGTGTGTGTGCATATGTGTGTATCTGCATGTGTGTGTATGCATGTGTATGTATGCATATCTCATTCAGTCACTCCTTCACTTGTTCATTCTCGTTCACTCGTTTGTTCTTGTTCGCTCTCCTTCTCTTGTTTGATTGCTCGTTTGCTCGTTCGATCATTTGGTCTTTCTCTTTCACTTGATTCCGGCACAAATGTGCCAAAAGAAATCATAGTTTTTCATATTCATGGAGTGTCACTTATGCGACACTATAGCATCACATCCAATTTGCAATTGTCGCTAAAAACATTGCTAAGCATCGATGCTCATACCAACGGAAACTGTGTGTGTCACCTATGTGATGTTGTTCATCGCTTGACACACTTGATTTATGTTTTCTATTTCTCTTTTGCATTATTGCATATGCAATGCTACCTAATAGGATCCTTGCATAAGCAAATGTCCCCACTTTTTTTTTCAATTGGGGCACCGCTACACCCCCTTAATTCTTGTAGTGAAAGGCGATTCCTAGGTTTTAGGGCCACCTCTCTATAAAGATAGCTTGTATCTTGACTTATTTCTCTCATCTTGTTGAAGTTTTCAGTTCATTTAGATCCTGCACTAAGTGCTCAAGGTGTAATAAGGAAGCTCCTTTCTTACGCTAGCCCCTTGCTTGCTTGTTTGTTATATTTGAGTAGGCATATCTATGTGCGTGTGCAACCAATGTTGAAATTCTCTTGTCCTAAGGTTTTAGCATTGGTTCTCACTCATTATGTATTGATCTGATGTAGTCTTGGTTTCAATGCATATATATTAGATTCTATATTAAATCACATAAAGTCTCTTGAGCAATCTCATAGTATTTTGGGAGAAATTTAAACTAGTGAAGTTTGGTTATTGATATCTTTCTTGGTGTGTATAGTGTTTCTATATAGTTTTCTCTAAGCTATAAGGGCCCGTTCTCGTTATCTATCTATCCATTTGCCATGATGTTGGTGGCACTTGCTAGTCCAAAGACACTCAAAATTCAAATAACTTTGGGATTAATTCTCGTTGTATTCCATGAAAAACACTTCCTAGAATGGTTTGTAGTTTTGGTTATACTAGGTACTATGAGCATTCAATTAGCTCGTCTTGTGGACCTTGTTTCTCTCAATGTAGGCATCGATTTGTAGTAAAACTTGTTCTGTTTGAAATCTCTTTATTTCTACAAAAGATGCAAACGATCCCATTTGATTTGCCTGAATATTCTATGAGCAAATTAGTTTTAGAAGAGGTCAACGAAAGCTACTCGTGGAGGTCATTTGAACTTTTTCATTGCATAGGGGTTAAGATAGTTCTCCAAACACTTGTATCAGAGCATTTTCCCATGTTTGAGACAACCCATACAAGAAATAAGACCTCTTGTAGTTGGCAGTTGAAGATTTGCATCAACAAAATATTGTTGGAGGTAGCTCACATCAAGAGGGAGCTATTCTACTCAAAGTTTCAAGTGTGCAAGGTGTCCATCTAAGAAAAGCTTTTAATTAAGGTAACTTGATAGCTTCATTTTCATTTTACACACATTTGAGCATTATCCATGGGATATATCAAGTAGCAAAGACTAGAGATGGGAGACCTCAATACTCAAATTGAAATGTGAGACAAGGGGAACTATTAACCATGGAGATTTAGGCTCTCCAGCTATCTTATGGGGATTGATTAGTTCAACTGAACCAAGACCTAGGTTGCATGAAAATCCAACCAATCAATAGGGAAAGGCTTTTAGGGAATGGAGTGAAAGACACAACAGGGTAATCTGCATCCTTTCCCAACACATAAGGAATAGCATGATCGACCATATCTAGGATTTGGATTCAAGCATGAAGGTATGGGAGATACTTGAGAGGCGTTTTTCAATTAGCATCAAAGCATTGGAGATGGAGCTCAAGAACAAGCTCAACAACCTTAGGAGAGGTCATAGAGTGGCATGAATGACTACTTACTTAAGGTGAAGCAATTTTCAAATGCATTGGGTTCATTAGAAGCCATGTAGATGATGATGATCTTGAGGCATATACCCTCAATAATTTTAGGGATGATGAGAAGTGGAAACCCTTTATCACTTTAGTATATTTAAGGGATGGTCTCCCTGATTGTGAGCAATCTTTTTCTCCCATGGTCATAGAAGAGATGAACATAGCTAGAGGTTTAACTAAGAGCAAAGATGCACAAGTCTTTTATGCACATAATCAAATGGGAAAACGAAGATAAGGACAAAGTAGGGGCAAACAAAGATATGAAGGAAGGCAAGGCCACTCAAGGAATCAAGAAAATGACCAAGGCACCTCATAAAAAAGAGGTCGAGGAAGAACAAAAGGAAGGGGAGAATGCCATCAACAAAACAAGAATCAAGATACATGTGGCAAGCTTCGCCATTATGCTAGAGATTGCTACCAAGGAGGAAACCAAAGGAACTATAATTAAATTTCTTTATACAAAGGCCAAGGTAATTACACTTCATCAATTTTAAAAAATGATAATCTTTCAATGAGGCACATGAATGGAATTCAAACAAACTAGATAGCACTTGCTATATCAATAGTGGATGCAGAAACCATTTGCACTGCAATGCTTCTTGGTTTGCTTATCTACATAGTCCCAAAGATAAAGGAGATGAAGAAATAGGTGATGATAGAGCCATAAGACCTCCCATGTTGGAGATGTAGCTTTGCATAACAAGGAGGAAGGAAGATGTCTCAAAGATTTCTTGCATGTACCTACCATTATTTAAAACTTTATGTATGTAGGGAGAATGGTTGAAAGAGGATATCAAGTAAGGTTGAACAAAGGTGGATGCTTTGTGGAGAACCGTAATCAAGGGTACAAGTTCATAGCAAGATGAAGGAAGCAAGAAAACCTCTTAACTTTGGAGTTAAACTCTCATTCCACTCAACATTTGTACTTCACATTTTGCAACAATCAAATTTTGGTGTTGGACTTCTGGCACAAGAGGATAGGTGACATCAACATACAAAGAATGAAGGAAATATAATTCAAGAGGCTGGTATGAAGCATTTATGTGAATCTTTTCAATTAGGAAGGAAAGTGAGACTTCCCTTCAAGAAGAGTGGCTACATAATCCAACATGCATTTTAGTTAATACATACAGATGTGTGGGGGCAAAAAAAAAAGTAATCCATTGGATCTAAGAACTAGTTTCTAAGTTTTATATATGATTGCACAAGTATGGTTTAGGTTTATTTCATCAAACACAAATTCTTGTTTACATGTTTCAAAGCATCCAAGGGAATGGTAAAGAAGGAAATATGTACATACATTAAGAAGCTAAGGTGCGATGGAGGAGGAGAATATTTATCCAATGAATTTTGTAATTTCTTATTGGACCAATGCATCAAGCGGCAAGTAACATGTAGGTACACACACCAAAAAATTGGAGTACCAGAGACAGGGATTAGATACATTGCACAGATCCCTAGAGCAATGATTAATGAGATGAATGTACCTACATGTTTAGGAGTGATCTAGCAAATACCACCATGTACCTTATGAATAGGGCTCCCACCTCAGGGATCCATCGATTAAAACCTTATCAAGCTTATTATGGTAAGAAACTTGATCTTTCCTAGATGAAGATATTGGGATGTACTTGTTATAAATATGTTACAAGTGAATTGAAGCACTAGCTACAACCAAAGGTGGAAAACTATGTTTCTAGGATATTCAAATGACCATAAAGGTTAAAGGTGCTTCCACCTAAACACAAATGATTTGAGGATATACTAGATGTAGCCTTTGATGAGGTAGTCCATTGGTATAAGGAATATGATTGAATATAGGAATAGGAAGAAGAAAGACATGGAGATGATCAAGGACAAGTCACTTAGAGCTAAGTGGCTCATTTTTGTGAAGGATGGTAGTTGAAGCATGAATGCACCATGGAGGGGGAGATCTTCACCAATCTATGAAGGGAAATCAATCAACAAAGGAAAAAGCAACATTGGTGGATTTGGATGAAGAAGGTAAGAAAGTTGAAGAAAATGAAGGACACATGATGGAGAAAGAAGCCACATCAAAGATCAAGTACCCAAGGCAAAGGAGGTTTATTCCTCCATAAGGTGAGGAAAATAATTCCTCTAGGGTTAAGTATCCAACTCAAAGGTTTACAAACTTTTCTTACGTGACAACTCATTATGCATATATGAACAAAGGAAAACACGAAGGTAATCGGTATAAGTGGGTGTATAAAGTGAAGAGGTCAAATTTAGATGGGTCTATTTCTAGGATCAAAACAAGATTTTTAGCCAGGGGCTTTGCAAAAACCTATGGACTTGACATTGAAGAGACATTCAAATCTGTGGAAAAGATGAACAGCATTAGGCCACTCATGCAAACATCTTCTCTTGTCATTTATATAAGACTATTTTATATAATGCGGTGTTGAAATGCAAAAGAATTAAAGTATTCGATCTGACTAAACTTCTTGCTAGGATGTACCTTCATTTCAAAGGCAAAGAGCTTCAATAAAGTGAACTGTACCCAAGATAAATTTCAGGCATCAAAATAATATGGCATGGAAATATAGATTCATTTTTATATGGGCTTTTCCGATCTGTATCAAATGATTTGCATTCGACATACTTGTTATCAATAAGGGGAACTAGACAAGGAGCACGACCAAGAAATTTAATATTAATGAGATTTTCTATGTATTTCGTGATAAGATAGAAGACGTTGGTCATTTTTTTCATAAATTATAAGAATGGTAAGAGGTTTCATACTGTCATTAGATCATAATGAATTTTTTCTTCCTACAAAACTTGGATTACCTGGAAATATATTTGTTGAAGGTATGTACCAAAATGGCCATAGTCGTATGGCACTTATGGAGATCACATATTCTTTGGAATATATGGCTTAAGAAGAGCACAAATTAATTAATTTAAGAACAAGTTTTTTTTTTTTGTTTCTTTTCATGCAAATCTGCATTGAAAAGCACTCGGAGAAGGAGCATTCATGTTATGGAAGGAGTCGTGCCTCAAGTTTCTGAGGTTTCCCTTCTTAAGGAAAAACACCCTAACAAGTGTAGGAAATTCTTACTTTTTCTAGACTCCAAGGACAAGTCTCCATGTTTTTATCTTTGGGATGATATTCATCGGTGATTTTAATTGGTCATTCGTTTGCTGCTCTAGGAGTACTCAATTGTATCACATTGTTTCAATTGCTTTGCGTATAGTAGATCTTTCTCTAGGGAGCTTCGCGGTCTCTCACCATATTTTGCCTGTTCATGGATAACCAGATTACGGATTTTTGCAATATTTTGAATCTATTCTGATGTCACTACGTTCAGCTAGCTTCTCTTGGCTTCCCAAGGGTTACGCCATAAATGGTATTTCTTTGCTGTTGTTGTGTCGAACGGAAGGTAACCTATGTATATATGTTTTCCTGACGTACTTGAACTTAGAATATGGTGAGCACCTTAAGCGTGTCCATCTGTTCGTATAGAAACGTGTAATGGGAGCTTCCTTTCAATCCAATGGAAGATCTGCCAGACGGTGCTGGTGCTGCCATTTCACTCTCTCTTCTGCCTTACACGCTCTCATGCAAAGTGTGTTCTATTTATCGGTCGGTGGGAACAAAATCCGTGAAGAACAAAAACATAGCATTTAAGGTGCCAGCTAGAGTGAAGTTGGAGCTTCAGCACCTGGTGTCTGTTGAGCTTCGCTTGGACTGAAGGGAGCTCCCTTCTGCATCGTTCTCTTACTGAAATGTTACTGTTCGTCTATAGATTCATCGTCAGTAATCGATGCTTTTATTTCAAATGTAAGGTGAACTCCTTGTGTGTGTGTGTGTGTGTGAGAGAGAGAGAGAGGATTGACAAAGTTTTGTCATGGCCCAGATAGCTGTGGAGAGAGATTAGAAAAAGTTTTCTCATGCCCAGATAGCTGTGGACAATACTGCAAGGAACCCCAAAAGAAGGTTGGCACTAGATAGCGAGCAGATCTCTCTACATCGTCAAATTCTTTGTACTAACCTTTAATGTAAATAGCATCCGCAATGTTTACGCAATTTTTTGTAATGACTTTGTGCATCTCATATTTCACATCTCCTGTTTTCATTCGTCTTGATTTAACACCATTGAGTGACAGTGTCAGCTTGTAATCTCACTGTGGCTTTACAGAAAACGGCACACCCTTTGTATCATATCTCTGGATGAGATAGCTCCTATTTCGTCATTGAAATTTAGAGATTCGGATTCATATTTTTATTTTCTTTTCTTCTCACTGTTCATCATTCTGAAGCCGTATGTAGTTTTTTTAATATAAAGGAAGTTCGGCAATAGCCTACTCTCCCGGACTTGAATTAAATAAAGAAAAGTACAAGGGAAGGGGACTTGTGCCCACGGGACCCCCCAAATCCCACAAAGCAGGGGAGGCTTTTACAGAGCTTAGATGAAATTACAAAGAAGGTTAATTACCCTCTCATCACCCTCATGTGGGGCCCACTTGGGTTTAAGCTTGTTATCGATCAAAAGGAGTACTTGATGATGCCTAAAGGAGGGGGATTTTTTACAGTTGACAATCCTTTTGCCAAGGAGGAACAGAGATTTCTCAATTGTCCACTCCTTGGGGGAGTCACCGAAGTTGAAAGCACATCTTTCCCGCCAGATTTTCCATAGGACCTCCCCTCTGATGGTGTTCCAGAGAGTCGCGGAGCAGCCGATCGCTTCTCCCAGCAGGGCTTGCTGCCAGCTGAGACGTTTTTGAAGTCTAATTCTCTTTCCAACCACCTGCGAGAGTCTGTTGGAGTTGGGGTAGGTAAAGAAGATGTGTGAAACATCTTCGATAGACCGGTGGCAGCGTTTGCACCAGGGAGGGATCCCACCAATTTTGCTAGCCTTAAGATTGGTCCAGATTCCATGATGAAGGATTTGCCATAAGAGGACAGACTTTTTGATTTCTATGAGGGGGTGCCAGATAGCCATGAACTTCATGTCCCACCGAAGCCGCGTCCATGACAGGCACCACTTTTTGTTGAGGTTAGCCTGATAGTCAATCGTTTCTTTGATGTTCAGGACTTTTGATAGGCTATTCCCATCGTGCCATTTGAGACCAAGCGAGCTCGACATGTCGTGTCCCATAAGAAGGCGAACTTTGTGTCGGTCCCAGGCGAGACATCTGCTTTGCAGCGTGTTCCATTCTTCATGCGAAATGTTGATGCTAGGATCAATATCCTCAAAGTTGATCCAGCGGCTGGTGTCTTGTTTCCACAGATGTTTCCATTTCTTGAAGTCGTATGTAGTTGAATGCTCAGCACAAGTGCCTATTAATGAGCATACCTGACCGTCTGTCTGTATGGGATGCAGAGGGACTCCATTCCTGCTGAAATTAAAGTCCTGCACAGACTCACGCAGAGATACACGCAAGAAGACGGACGAAGCTGGAGGAGACGACGCGCGTAAAAGTCGGTTATGTGTTATATTGATAAATGATTATTTTTATACATTATTTGGCAACTGTTCATATGCCGTTTAAACGTTCAAATAATGCGGGCATTTCATATTAATAGTTCCAACACTCCCCCGTAAGCTGAAATGGCTGCATACAGAGGATGTGTACTATAATTTGTTTCTAATCTATACTAAACTATGGCAGTAGATAGTTGGCATCTTAATATTCAAATGTGAAGCAGCAAAATCGAACTTGGACTTGAACTCATTTTGCTCCCCCTCAAGTGCAAGGGTCGAGCTTGAAACACCTACATGACAGAAAAAATGAAAACTGATATTAGCATCTAAAACTTAAATGTATCAAAATTTGAATTCTACGAGGCATAGATGTAAGCCAAGGTGGCCAATCAAGGCACACTATGCAATCGAGAATCTGTAATTTTAGTTTTGAAAATGCTGTGTTTGGCTAGATCCTTGCAGTGGAAGTGTGAGTGGTGCTCGTTACGAGGGAATGTTACATCCTCTAGGTCAAGAGCGAGGCATATGTATCATGGTGATCAGGCATGAACATACGCAATCGCAAGCTCGCCAAATGAACTTTGGCCTGGCCATCGTGCTACCGCTCAGGGAACATTCTTCATGCGATGCATAGAAAGCTAGAGCTACCGTTAATATGCACTAAACTGCAAGGAAACTATGCCTAATACTGAGTTTATGACTTGAAAAAAGTGGTGTGAATCCTTAATCCAAGATAGCTCTCATATGAGGAGCAGTTCTTGAACCTTGAGATAGCCTGAATGTAACGGCAGTTCTCAATGAGGTAATGCATAAAACAAAATATGCGGAATAGTGTTTGTTAATGAATAGAGAACGAAGTTTGCGAAAAAACACGCAAATAATATGGAGGGAAAGAAATAACTTCCCTGTATTTTCGAATGCCAGGTTCATATTGGAAGAGAGAGCTGATAGGATCTTCAACATCGACTGCAGGAGCGGTTCAAATGTCACTGCTTGTAGGAGCACGATTCATCACTCCAACAACCCTGGGTTGTTTTGCTCAGACCATTTTCGTGCTTGGCTCCCGATCTGACAATTTGATACAGTGCTCTCCAACAGCTGCGTATATGGTAGAGTATCGACAAGATTTTGGAGAATCGTTGATGCGAAGCGGCAAGAGAAGTGATATGGCGCTACATAAATGCATTCAACTTCCTTGATGAATACACAAATGCACAGGGATGAATAACATATGAGTGGCGTATCTTCTGAGGAAGAGAAATTGGTAGCAATTTTAAATGGCACGTAGGGTGGAAGGAATTCTAGAATGAAATCGGTAGCAATTTTAAATGGCACGCAGGCCTGGAAGGGTAAGCACAGTAGGTTAGCACGTCGTCTGCGCAAGTTAGAAGCAGCGTACGTATTCACTTCTGTTAGAACGCATGAGATGAGCAGGTTTATCAACGTTCTCTTAACAGAGTCAGTCCATTCGACTATAACTATTCATCGCAATAGAAGATGAGGCAGTCATATGGGTTCTATGCGCACACAATACACGGGTCAATGTTCGATGATAGGGAGGTGCGAGAGAGAATTCCTTAACCAGAGAGCCGATGCAAAGAATGTATGAAGATTGAATACGACGAGCATTCGCAGTGCAGGTTGCATAGAGGCGACCAACAAAGCTGGAAGGATGGGCGGGTAAATGAAACTCCACAATTCGAGTGCAAAACACGTGTCGTGCTCATGTATAGAATGAAACAGAAAAGCGAAAGAGAACGTCCCTGATATAGCTTGTTCGCCACGCTCGCATAAATGGTGATGGGCCGTTAGAGGCACGACAAGATGGGTGGCTCTGATTCCATGCTGAAATTAAAGTCCTGCAGAGACTCACGCAGAGATACACGCAAGAAGACAGACGAAGCTGGAGGAGACGACGCGCGTAAAAGTCGGTTATGTGTTATATTGATAAATGATTATTTTTATAAATTATTTGGCAACTGTTCATATGCCGTTTAAACGTTCAAATAATACGGGCATTTCAGATTAATAGTTCCAACAATTCCCATCGAAGTTGTCTCAACCTTACGTTTGATTATCAGTATTATAGAGTACGTTACTATACATTAGCTATCTGGGTAAACCCATTACCCAGACATGCTTCCTTATTAATGTTAGTTAGAGATCAATAAACATCGTGGCGCTGTGTAATCAATGTCTGATAGTAAAATGTCCAGTTTAAAGCAGCTATAATTCATCCATCACTGCAATGGTATTTGCAAGCTGTCATGTGTACGAAGATGAAGATGTTGGCTGATCTTTTCAAGCCAAATTAGTCTAACATTAAGAACACAGAAAAAGGTTCCGCCACTGCCTAGAATCAACTTTATCGTACTTTTGTGCTTTGATCACCTAATTACAGATAATACTATTAAGATGTAGTGTCGATTATCACGTTTATGTACAGTTAATATCACAGAGTTTCTTCAAGAAATGCTGAGATATTGAATCCCGTATGGAGGTACCCATGCGTCCTTTTTCTCCATTCGCTTTCTCATAACGGAGACCTATTCGCCCTCCGTCTCAATGTCTGTCATATGTGTCTCCTATGTGCATCCAACATAAAGTTCCTACTCAACGCTAAATTTCCGTTCTCCCGTTGATTTACAGTTTCCTTCGTAACACAGCTTCAACAGGGTAAGAAACGCAGATCGGCCTGCTTCACAACTTCGGGATCTTCTTAAATTCATAAACACTAATGCTACTGTTTAGGGCCGAGAAATTTATATTCGTGGGATGTAGCATACATAATGAAGACGCCAGGTTAAGCTGTCTACTACCCTACTAAGAAACACGAGAGCAAGAGAAAAAGAAAAGGGCATATAGAGGGAAGTGGATTCTTGGTGGACATTTTGAATAGGTCGACCTGTAATCTGTACTGGTTTACAAATGTTGCCTTTACAAATAGCTGCAGTTATATCTAGTCGGACATCATAAAATCGCAGCAAATAACATTTTGAATTTGTATTTGGCCTGTCTTTCCAAAGTTAGGTAAACAACGTGGAGATCAAACGGCGAATTTTGGTTTCAAGACATTCAGAATATGTACAAGCCAATACTTGCCTCCTTTTTTGGAGGGGATTAGAATCAATTTCTCCATTTGCGAGTTCAATTCCTGAGAATCTACAATTTCTGCACAGAAAAAACCTTTTTGATCGAAATATGCTGAATCAATCTTTAAGAGGAAAGTGGACTTCAGAGTTAAGGCATTACAGAAATTGACCAGATTTACAAAGTCGAACATGAGGGTGTAACCTGCATTAAAGATCTGTTGTGAGCCGGGATATTGACGAACTTCTATTTCTCTCTTGAGTGCCATGATCCATCCTTGTTGAGTTAATCGACGCATTCGTACAGCCGATGCTTCGTATGGTTGACTTAAGTCCACTCCAAACGAGCTTCTTCTCTATCTGCGTTTTCTATGCACATGACGGGTTGAATTTATTGCATGCAAGTCAAAATGGAACCTTCGAGCTGTCGAGTTTTTAATGAATGTCTCTCTTCCACCATGACTTTCTTCTCTTTTTCATAATAGAAGATATAGAATACAGACATCCCTATAAAAAAGACTATTTAAATTCTTCATGCGACTCTCTTCAAGAGCTATACGTTAATGACCTTAAACCAGCCAACAATGTACACTCCTTATAGGAAGATAAGTAGGTCTTCGAATATGTGAGAAATTAACTCCAAAACGTGTTAAATTTCAATTCTATATTTCTTTGCTATTCCACAAAAGTGAAAATGGTTCTTCCTTTACAAGAGTTCTTGAAGCCAATATAAAAAACGATAGAATGAAGGTCTTAACTTCGTAGTGTTCTCGAAATGATCTCCTCACCCTATAAGTACTGATATATCACCCAAGAAAAGTGCCCGAGAAAATTAGAAGAATCAGTTGTATTCTTAGCTATTCTTAAAATTAAACGGGTAACTAAAATAAATATTTGAAGATATAATATCTTACTTAAAATGTTTAGTTTGAGCCTTTGTAATCTTTTTTCCTTGAACGTCAGCATGAAACAAGCATTACTTGGTGAAACAATTGGCTACTCTTCTACTTTGTGGAATGGCATCAGAGAAAAGCGCCATGGAAGATATCGAAAGAAAGATGTGAGATCAACTTTGATGGCCGTTAGAAAGAGTGATGGATTGACAAATCTCTATACTTGTTAGGTAGAACAATATGTAATTGTAAAAACTCTCAATCTTTCAAGCACCATAGGATGTTTATCTTGGAAAACAACAAGTTTTAACGTTAGTGGGTTGCTCACAAAGACGACAAAAGAATCATTAAACTTTTCAGCAACTCTCTTTAAAAACATTTGTCTTTCGTCGATTCCTACATATCCTACCGGTTGTGGTCTCTCATAGCTTTCATAGCATTATACGCGTGCTTTGTGAGATACAAGAGATCCGAAGGGCATTAAGCCCATTCATTGTATAATTATTCTTTTATTTATTCAAGCAAGGAAAACTAGTATGCTATGGCTGAACTTCCTTTTGGAAAAAAACTAATATAAAAAACTAAAAATAAATATTGCGTGAAAGCGAGATCAGTACACGTCCTTATCCACTTGATTTACGAGGAGTTCTATAATTACGGTACCATAAAAAATTATAATAGAGGAGAAAATACGACAAAAGTAAACAGAAAAAAAAAAGCATTTTTTTCCAAAACCATATTCTTGATAACATCGAAATAAAATACTATCTATCGTATCATAATAATGAAATCAAAATGCATGGGAAACACATCTGCATCATCATCAGTCTCGTGATTGGGATCCCATAATACAGTCGACAATTTAAATAAATTTTCTCTTTCTCTCATTCGTTCCAGAGGGAATTGCCGTTCATCCGAGGTGAAACTACAATGGCTATTGAACTATGATAAACATGCACGCAAGAAATACAATGGTGAATCCTACCTAAACTTCAACATTATGTGTGAGTTCCAATCTGGAGCGTGTTATCGATTTATAAATATATTATTGCATGCTTATTCTTATTTGATTTTGAAGCTTAATATTCAGTTCATATTCAAATGACCATACGATCTCATTATGCATCCCATCTTTTTTTTTTTAAGACCTTATCCTTCCTCAAATATTCATGGACTGTGTAAGATACTTCATTTTAAGTTCTACTTTGATTTGGTAGCTCCATCCATTTAAAGAATTCATTTCATGGACTTGTTGGAATTCAGAATCTTCCTTGTTTTCATCAAATATTCTAATATATGAAGATGTCATTAGCAATAATTTCATCTCACAACTTTCTTCTGGTTTCCGTCATTATATTCATGGGTCGACATGCCATTCATGAGTTTTCTTTCGTAAATACATTTGAAAAGATGAGAGATTTTTTTATTACATATAGGGTTTTATAGTATAATGATATCTAAATGTTTTTATTATGTCCTTTCATTCTTATGATGGAGTTCTTTTATGAATTTGTAACATATTTTCAAGGTCTAAAATCCCCATTTGTTCAACTCGATTTATACTTTTGTGCGGACTCTTGTGACTTAAGCTATGTTGAAATAGCTTAAATAAGCTTCTTTTTTTATAAATTCTAGACTCATTCTACAGTATATACATTCATCTGCATAGAGATGACTTTTAAGCTCTTCCGACGATTGAATTCTTAAATTTATGCATGTATTACACTTAATAGGGTTCATAAAAAGTAGTATTTATGATACTTTGATGGCTACTCACTCTCACTAGACTTAATTATAACTTGAGGTGAAATCCTTTAAAAATTCCCATGGATAGAAAATAAAGTTTCGCTTAATATGATGATAGAATCAGCATAATGTGGTAATCTATTAAATTGCTTGAGATCCATCTATAATATATAGGTAAACTAGTAATGTTAAGATATGACATTAACATGTTATGATCAAGCATGACATGTATCAAGTTTCTATTCCCTCACATGTATAGTGGCTTCATGTATTCTAATCTTCATGTGATCGTCATTGTCTTTGGATCATCTTCAAATTTTTTTTGGTGATAATTTGTGCATCTTCATGTTCCTCAAGCTTTCTTTTTGTGACCGAATGTGGATTCTTCTTAATTCTAAAGTTGTTGGAAATTCTTGCCTCATTTTCTATATTTAGAAATCTTCCTTCATAAATAATTGTGCTAAAATTCTTTTAATCATCCACTTCACGTGTTTTTCCTTACTTGTGACTCGTCTTTGCTCTCGTTTTTACATCATGATGGTTGTCATGCTTGCATCGAAGTTTTCTTTTTGTCATTTTTTAACGTATCATGGTTTATCTTTTCCTTCAAAGCACTCCATCCATAGAGGTGGGTGCTTCTAATGCTTTGAAAGTACCTTTTTGGCTTCTCTTTGTCTTTCCTTGATCATGACTACTTCTCTTCCAAATATGAAAATTATGTTGGTTGTACTTTCTCTTCTTTGGACTCTTACTTCTTAAGCATGCTCATGTGAAGCACTTATCACCTCCATATCTTCCAAGATTTCTTCATCACCTACATGAAAATCAAATAAATCCTCAATAATTAAGACCTTATCCGCATGCTCTCTAAATGTACTCTTTGAGTTTCACAATGGGAGAGTTTTTCTTGACCTTCTTTTCCTTTTCGTTGCTTTTATGGTATTCTCAATAATTTAGAGCTCATCCATATGCTTTCTACAAGTATTCTTTGAGGTTGACAATGGGAGATGTCTTCGTGTGCTACTTCTGCTTTTCTTTGCTTCTATGATACTTGTGCAAGAGAAAGATTGTGAGTTACTTTATAAGCATTACCCAATCTAAGCTTCTCCCTTTTATTATTGGCCTTTTTTCCTCATAAGACGTAGATTTTAATGGCCCAAATGCACCCCAACAATTCGCACATTAACATTAAGGTCTTTAGCCAGCCTCAACATTAACAATGATACTCCTTCCACCTAACAAGGCTTGTTCTTGAAATAGTCTTACTTTCCCTTACATAAGATTGCCAATTTCTTTGGTGGTTCTACTTGTTGGTGCATATGGCAAGCCTAAGTGTTGCACCATATTTCATGAACTTAACTACATGTGTAAATACACATACTCTTTGTCACCACTAAGAATAGAACGATTACATTTTTATCCATTCGTAAATTTATTTTTTGAGGAGAGAATCTTGTGATGTAAGGAGACCCAAAATCCATGAATCTCATTTGAATTCAAATTCAAATGAACACCTAAAAGTAGGGTGAATATTAGCTAGAATTTATCAAACACTTATGTTCTAAAATCAAGAAAAGTTTTGTACTTATGCACAAGTGGCTTATTTGCAGGGGATCACAATGTCTACACTCAGTTATTGAGTACATATAATAGTCAGTGTGAGGCCATTGGAGCCATGTAATTTACTTCTCAATACATATACATCATGCTTTATCATCATTTATATTCACTCTTCACTAAGCTATTGAAGTGTAATTATGGCTATAATGACTTATTTATCAATTTCATGATGGAGAGTGTTAATCTCCAAAAGAACAAGTTATTCTTGATGTTAGAGCACCTCTATATCGAGAAAATACATAACCTCAACAAATTTTAGAAATCTATTGCCAAATTATCAAAATTTGAACTAACTGTGAAAGAACTGAATACTAAAAAAAGTCTACTACACTTAATCCACTCATTGACCATTCAAACGTGTAACGTTTTCAATGAAACTTTGTATGATGTGTTGGATAAAGCTTGCGCACCTCAGGCAAGTTAAAACGCCTCAAAAGGTTTAGTAGATCTTGAGATTTCCTTCAAAGAATGTACCTATGTCTGAAACTGTTCTTCTTTGTAGTCGACTTTGACACCTACAACTTCTAATGCATGGTTCTCCCAAACTAGACCCCGTTTATTCAAATGATTTTAGCCACAAGTAGCTTACCTTTCAACTTAAAGAATAAGTGCTTAGTTTCTCAAAAACGTTACACTATGGAGGGAGATCCAATCAAACCATTATCATCGAATTTGCACTCGCAACCGTCTTCACATTTAGACATGTAAATGTTCCTACTTAAAATTCTCTCAGCTTGATTACAATTAGACTCTCAAAACTTGTACAGAGGTAAGGAAACTATAGAATTAGACTTGTACAAAAGCATTCCTCACAAGGATAAACACAAAAGGAGTACTGAGAAAAAGATCAAGGTGCAACTTTCTTCTATTTAAAGAAAACATAGATTTGATTGATAATTCATGTTCTTCTCACTTTCTAAAGTCTCTAATGACTTCTAAAACTTGTCACTCATCATCTCTCTTACTCTTATTACATCTATATCAAGTATATATAGATTTTTACATCTCAATTCGGGATAGATACAAAGTTTTTATGAACTAGTTACAAGATTAGTATACATGTATATACAAGTCTTCATCTTCTAACCATGCACTAAAATTCAAGCTTCATATGTTGATCTTTGCTTCATTCTTTGACTTCAAACCTTATCCTAATCATCAATTGGTGATTTTCCTACACCAAGAGTCTCCCCCTCAATCATCAATTGTGATTTTCTCCATCTTCTTTATACCTTCCATGTCTTTAAACCACTGCAACTTAGGACCATGCAAGCTTTTGATTAACATATCTGCTATGTGATCTTTTGTAGAAGTGTGTATGACTTCAATTTCTTTATCAATCACCTTATCTCTCAAGAAATGATATTGGATCTCAATATGTTTAGTCGTGGCATGAAAAACAAGGTAAGCAGCTAGATAGAAGGAACTCATATTATACCATGAATGATGGGTGTACTCTCATTGATGTCAAAACTCTTCATGAGGGTTTTCAACCATATAAACTCCTTTGCAGCTTCAACCATACCTTTATACTCTGCTTTTGTAGATGATAAAGCAATTGTATGTTGCTTCTTAGAACACCAAGAGATTAATTTATCTTCCACATAACATAGATAACCATATGTTGACCTCCTATCATATGAGTTACCTGCCCAATTTGCATCATTATATATTCTTATTTTTCTATTTGATGTGAATCGATAATACAAATCTTCTTTGAGAGTACCCTTAATGTATCTTAGCAACCTTTGTCATGCAATCCAATGTTCTTTCCTAGGACAATGCATGAATTGAGACAACACTCCAACTTCATATAAAAATGACCTTGTCAATGTAGAATATATTAGACTACCAACCTAGTCCATGGGAGTAGGTGCTACCCTGAAATCTTCCAAGCAAAATTCTTCAAATACCTTTCTTGAGTCACATGCACTCCATGTTGAGTATATAAAATCTCCATTCCAATAAATAGGACAAGTCTCCCAAGTCACTAACCTTCAACTCTTTCTCCATCTACTTCTTAAGACTTTTTATGCCCTTTTCATTTGTACCTATAAGAATTATTTCATCAACATATATGCACATGTAAATAAACCCATCATCGCTTGCTTTAACAAGAAAGGTACTATTTTCCTTGGACACTTGGAAACCAAGCTCTTTCAAGAACTTCACAAGTAAAAAATTCCATGCCCTTGGGGCCTGCATCAAAGCATACAAAGCGCTCTTGATTTTACATGCATACTCTGGATAACATCTATCCTTGAAACCTTCTGGATGCTCCATTAAAACATCATCTAAAATATAACCATTTAGAAAGGCTTTCTTCACATATAATTGACATAACTTCCAACCTGTACATGCAACAATAGCTATGAGAGTCCTTATAATTGTCATCTTTGTGGCAGGACTATAAGTCTCATCATAATCTACTCCATAGGTCTGAGCATACCCTTTCACAACAAGTCTAGCTTTTTACCTAGACACACTTCCATCTACATACCTCTTTGTCTTGTAGACCCACTTGCATCCAATGATTATCTGACTATTTGGTTTAGGAAGCAAATCCAATGTCTCGTTCTCCATCAACGCGTCATACTCCTCATGCATAGCTCTCTCCCAATTTTCCTTACCTTTTGCCTCATCATATGTAGAAGGGTCTGCCTCTTCTTTCACCATATAAGCATAATCTTTAGTAGTCAAAAATGAAGTATCATAGCTATACCTTGTGGGTTTCCATTTATGCATTGATGATCTTCTGAGTTCTTCACTTTTTGAAGTTTCTGGTTCATCAGATTCTGGATCAAACCTTTCCATTTCTTCAACTTCAACTAGTGCTTCATTATTCTCTTCTTCATCAAATATTTGAACCTTTCTGTTACCTTTCTTCTGATCCAATGTTTCTTCATCACTTGCATGAATATTACTTCTACTTGCATACCAAGTACCGTGCTCATAAAATGTCACATCCTTTGACACAAGGAATTGCTTTGTGGATGGACTTCACAACCTATAACCCATCTGCTTATCATCATAACCAATAAACACATACTTTTAAGCTTTAGGTTCCAATTTACGCTTAAACTGAGATGGTAAATATGCATTAGCCAAACATCCAAACACTTTGCAATGATCTAAGGTAGGTCTCTTACCCCACCATGCCTCATATGATGTCATACCATTCAAAGCCTTACATTGTTTCTTATCTTTGTTAGTTTTCTTCTTGTCCTTTGAATAAATTGCTTGACCTATACTCTTATCAACATCCCCTTTGATATCCTCCTCAAAGGTTAGCATATGTCCTAGCAATTGATTCAAATCAGGAGTGAAATGATCTAGTGACAATTCAGTGCATAGAATGAAAGGCTTCCACTTCTCATCTCCTCTCAAACTTGTAAAGAATTTGTCTTACCAATTCGTCCTCTTCACTATCTTCATCAACTACTCCTAGTGCATCTGCAATGTCCTTCATTCTTGCTATATAATCAGAAATGTATTGAGAAGGCTTCTTTTTAAATGTGGTGAATTCTGCCCATAAAGATGCTTTCCTTGACTTTGAAGTGTTTTGGAAATGGTCCTCCAAAGCATTCCATATTTCATTTGCACTTTCAAGTCCTCCTATATGAGGTAGCAAGTAATCATTGACTCCTTGCTTGAGCATCCTCCTTCATCCATGTCTTCAAATTTTAGAGATCTTCCCTAGTTGGAACACTAGGATCCCTAAATTCTGGTTTCTCTTCTTCACCTATGATATATCCTATCAGGTCTTTGCTCATAAGATGAGCTTCCATCCTCATTGACTAAGCCGGATAGTTTTCCCTATCCAATTTCTCTATCTGAAGAGAATCTCCCATCCTTTCTTCGCTTATGCAATAAATTCTTCAAACTTTGTGGATAATGAATGTACCTTTACTTCTTATGTAGTTCCTTTTGATCCTCTTGATAGCTTTAGGCCTCCTTCTCTAGATTTCACTTCAACCTTTGACCTTTTGAATCTTCAAGCATTGATTTCTTTATATATGCAATAGTCCAGGTCCTCCTTTGTTCAATTCTGATGACTCCTGCTCTGATACCACTAATGGAGAGTGTTAATCTCCAAAAGAAAAACTTATCCTTGATGTTAGAGCATCTCTATATCAAGAAAAACTCATAACCTCAACCAATTTTAGAAATCTATTGCCAAATTATCAAAATTTGAACTAAGTGTGAAAGAACTGAATACTTAGAAAAGTCTACTACACTTGATCCACTCATTGACTGACCAAATGTGGGACGTTTTCAATGAAAGTTTGTATGAGGTGTCCGCTAAAGCTTGCACAATGTATCTTTAAAACCCCTCAAAATGGTTATTAGATCTTGAGATTTCCTTCAAACAATGTAGCTATGTCTGAAACTGTTCTTCTATGTAGTCGAGTTTGACACTTGTAACTTCTAATGCATGGTTCTCCCAAACTAGAACTTTTTTATTCAAATGCTATTAGCCACAAGTAGCCTACCTTTCAAAGTGAAAGAATAAGTACTTGGTTGCTCAAAACATTACACTATGGAGGGAGATTTGTTCAAAACATTATCATCAAATTTGGACTAGCACCTATCTTCACTTCTTCACATTTACATAGGTAAATGTTCCTACTTAAAGTTCTCTTAGCTTGATTACAATTAGAGTCTCAAAAATTGTACACATGTCACTCAACTATAGAATTATACTTTTACAAAAGCATTCCTCAAAAGGATAAAAAAAGAAGGAAAACTGAGCAAAAGATTGAGGTGCAATTTTCTTCTATTCAAAGAAAACATACATCTGATTGATAGTTCATGTTCTTCTCACTTTCTAAAGTCTCTAATGACTTCTAAAACTTGTCACTCATTATCTCTCTTACTCGCAATAAATCTATATAGATTATATATAGATGTTTACATCTCAACGCATCATAGATACAAAGTTTTTATGAACTAATTACAAGATTAGTATACATGTATATACAAGTCTTCATCTTTTGACCATGCACTAAAATTCAAGCTTCATATGTTGATATTTGCTGCATTCTTTGAATTGAAACCTTATCCTAATCATCAAATGGTGATTGTCCTACACCAACATTTCATCATGAAATTAACTCTCAAATAAGTGTTTGTACTAAATAGTTTAGCCTTTGGAGTAGTAAATGTAGAGATATGACTATATATCTATGACTGACCCTTCATTTCTTAAATATATAGTTCATACAATAGTCTCTTTGAATTCATGAAATAACTCGTACTAGCTCATGTATCTTCTTGTGTATTCAATTTTTCCAAAAATAGAAACTTCTCTGTACATGTGTAGATTTTGAACGTAGTTTGTGCTGATCCAAACATTTGAGATCCATTCTCTAGGTTACTATAGTAATATTATTGCATATATTACTAACTCTATAAGTCATAACTTTCAATAGATAGAATGTACCAATTTTCTTCTCTCTCACATGTATAGCGGTTAGATTAATAGTTTCAAAGGATATTATTAGTTTGATTCACCTAATTTATATTGCCAACTCACATTTGTTTCTTCCCAACTCACACATAATTAGATAGTGGGGTTTTATTTATGAATTTTTCTTTATATATTATACTTTTTGTATTATTATATTACATCATTCTCGTACATACTCATTATGTACAAAAGAAGAAATAAGAAGATCATCCTTCCTTGCCTCAAAATGTGTGTGAGGGCTCTCTTCATCATCTTCTTTCATAGGGCATGGTATTAGAGCCATTATGGCTATAGAGAGGTCGTGAAGAACATCGATAGTGAAGAGTTTCTAAGAAGGCACAGAGAACACATACTCTAGAAAAGATCTCAAATTGTAATTATCCTATGCAATTACAAGAGTTCAAAATATTTTTGTCTGCTATTTTGATAGGGGAATGATTTTTTCTCAGATCCCACATTTGATACTATTTTCATTTTTTTTAAAATACCCAAGGCAGGACATATAGAAAAAGATTCATTTGCGAAATTCAAATTGCGTCCTATTTGGAGTCCTCAAAGTAATTTATATTCCGCTATCAGAGGGAAGGGAATCACTACAGGGATGAGAATAGGGTTGGATTGGGCCCTAGGGGCGCATCGTCCCTATCTGGAAAGCCGCATTTGCATGCTGGGAGCCTTTCCCAAGGATATTCTGTCAAGCCTCATTGCAATTTGAGGGGAAACAATGAAGCATGAACAAGATAGAGTAGGAACTAATAGATGAAATCGATTAGAGGGTAGAAGTGAAAGTAGATCTGGGCAAGAGGAATTCATAAAAGAAAGATGAGGTACTACTAACTCTTACACTTGATGTAAAAGATAAACTCGAAACCTCAACAATCATATACTCATCAACAGTGTTTCCATCCATGCACATATATGATGTAAGGGAGTAGACTCTAGTACAAATTAAATGAAAAGTAGAGGATCCTTGAAATAGACAAGGATCGTAAAAAAAATTTGCTATCGTGCAGATCAGAATAACTATCAACTCCGCTACAGCGCGGATGAGAAAAATAACCTTACTTATGTCTTGTCATCTACAAGGCCAAAAAGAACTCTCTCTACTTTGCTTTACTTAAAAATTTCTAGTTTTCTTACAAACATTCAATGGGAAAAAATCATCTTTAGTAAATTTGAAATTTATGAAAACAAAATCCCAAACAAGTTATCCCTTTTGTTTAAATATTTTCTATTTTGTTTAGAACTTTATTTTTATTTATATTTTTCTATATTCTTATACTTTTCTATTTTACTAATCACTTTAAATTCTCTTTATTTATTATCATTACTATTAATATTCAATTTAATTACAAAAAAGACTTGCACTCAAATTAATTTAGTTCTTTTGTTTATATTAGCCCCTATATTACTAATTAATTAATTATCAAAATATTTTTTAATAGTTCATTTTTCTTTCTTTTTATTAGCTTATTGATTAGCTAAGTAATACACTATCATTTAAAACACAAACACATAAAAAACCAAAACCAAAACATTTCACCTCTCTCTCTCTATCTATCTCACCACCATCATCCTCTGCTCTCTCTCTCACTCTCTCTATATCTCTCGCTCTCTCTCTCTCTCGCTCTCTCTCTCTCTCTTTGTGCACTTCACCTGCCTCAAACCCTCTCTCTCTCTCTATCTCTCTCCCCCTCTCTTTCTCTCTCTTTCTCTCTCTTTCTCATCTTTCTGTCTCACATTTTCCCCTTAATTCTCCACCTTTCTCTCTAATGTATGTGCACATTGTGTTGGGACATCTCTCTCTCTCTCTCTCTCTCTCTCTCTCTCTCTCTCTCTCTCTCTCTCTCTCTCTCTCTCTCTCTCGTTTTCTCCTTTGTACATAAAATTTTTCCATTATCTTTGTCTTACCTTCTCTCTCTCTCTCTCTATCTATCTCTCTCTCTCTCTCTCTCTCTCTCTCTCTCTCTCTCTCTCTCTCTCTCTCTCTCTCTCTCTCTCTCCCCCCCGTTCTCTCTCCCAGTGTTGTATTTTGACGGTCTACCATACCCTTCAATTTTGAAGCTTATTTATACATTCTACCTGTATTTTACAGTTTTAATGTAATTTTTGAAGGTCAAATAAAATTTATGACTTTATTTTACGGTCCAAAATGGCCAAAAGGGGTAATACAGCCGTCAAAAATCAACACTGCTCTCTCCCTCTCTCTCTCTCCACCACCACAATGTATCATAATCGAGCTCTGCCAAATTTCATCTCTCTCTCTCTCTCTCTCTCTCTCTCTCTCTCCCTCTCCAATCTTATGTGCCTGGTTTGCGTCAATGCCTTTGCATACATAATCCCTCTATTTCCTCTCTCTCTCTCTCTCTCTCTCTCTCTCTCTCTTTCTCTCTCTCTCTCTCATATGCATGGAATCTTCTATGCAATGATTCTTCCATCTCTCTCTCTCTGTCTCTCTCTCTCTCTCTCCCTCTCTCTCTCTTAGTGTGTCTCTTTTGTGCCCACTCCTCAATGAGACAATGCTTCCATCTCTCTTGCTCTCTCTCTCTCTCATACACACACAACTTCCTCTATCGATTTGTGACTAAGCAACAACCCAATTGTTCTCTCTCTATTCTCCTTGATCTGCTCTACATGGTTCAATCCCTCTTTCTTCCCCTAACTTGTGCAACACAATGCACATGTGAGTTTAAAAGTCTCTCTCTGACTCTCTCTTTCTCTATATTCTAACAGAACCAATTGTAGAGCATGATCATCTTCCCTCATGATGTCTTTCTATGTTCAATCCATAAAACTGCCGCCTCTCTCTCTCTCCCTCGCTATCTCTATTTCTCTTTCCCTCTCTATATCTCTCACCTTTTGTCACCCTCTCTTTCTTTAGGACACCTCTCTCTCTCTCTCTATCTCTCTCTCCCCTCTCTCTCTCTCACTCTCTCTCTATCTCTCTTTCACGGACTCTCACACAAATAGTTCCATCATCTCTCTCTCTCTCTCTCTCTCTCTCTCTCTCTCTCTCTCTCTCTCTCTCTCTCTCTCTCTCTCTCTCTCTCTCTGTGTGTGTGTGTGTGTGTGTTTCTCTATCTCTCTGTTTGTCTCTCTCTCTCTCTGCCCCCTCTCTCTCTCTTGATCTCTCCTTCTCTCTCACTCTCTCTCTCTTGATCTCTCCTTCTCTCTCATTCTCTCTCTCTCTCTCTCTCTCTCTCTCTCTCTCTCTCTCTCTCTCTCTCTCTCTCTCTCTCTCTCTCTCTCTCTCTCTCTCTCTCTCTCGCGTAACCCTCAATGCTGCCATTAGCATTCGATCAAAGACGAGGAAAAAAAAGAAAACTCAACACATCTCTCTCTCTCTAGGTGCTTCTTTGTTTGTGTGTCTCTATGTGATACACAAGAGATGGCTAATCATTGATCTTTGTTTTTCCGGTGTTTGAGGAGGAGAGAGTGGTACATAGAGATCGAATAGTCTCTTTCGTTCTCTCTCTCTCTCTCTTTCTCTTTCTAAATATTGCATTCAATTTATTGTATAAAAATATGTTCCGGGCAAGGAAAGAGTACAAAGAGATGGAATGCTCTTTCAATTATCCTCTTTAGCACTCTATGAAACTCTCTCATCTCTCTCTCTCTCTCCCTCTCTCTCTCTCTCTCTCTCCCTCAGAAGATGGAGTATGCAAGGAAAAGCAGAAAAAAGTTACCTAGAAAAATTGAATGGGAAAAACCTAATGAACAATCAAGCTCCATTTTATAGAACTCCTAAAGTTTTAGCTTTCTAGAAGAATATGATATTCTTAGTAGTTTTAGTTGATCCTCTAGAATTTATTTTAATTTTTTTCTTTCACTTCTTTCCTAAATTAAGAGCTTCTATTTCTTGTTTTCTAGACATGTAGGTTTTCAATTCATTCCATTCTAATTTTGGTTCTCTATTTTTATCTTTATTTTTATTTTTTTATTTTTGATATTTTATTATTTTAATTTTCATTTTTATTTTATTTTTCATTTTTCTCTATTTACTTCTATTTCTTTCATTTTTTTAAGATTAAGGTTTGTCACATATACACAAAAAGGTTTTTAAGTATACAAGGGTTAATGTTGGGAAAAAATGTGTTTGGTAAGTGTTCAAGCTAGGGTTTATCATTAGAGCAATAAGGGTTTCCTATGGCTAGGGTTATTAACTTCCAATCATTGGTTACACATGCACACTACATGTTAAACCCATGGGTTTCTAAGAGTTAATAGTATGGTTTTTAAGGGTTAAAATTGGTTTTTAGGGGTTAAAGTTTAAGGCTTCTAGGGATAAGAACTAGATTCGAAGGGTCAATTCTAATGTCTTTAATGGGTTTCGCACTACTAACTAATTAGGTTACGAAAGGGTAACCATCAATAGGGTTTCTCACTTAATTAGGATTATGTGTACATGGGTATTTGGGTTTTTGCTGATTATACAGAATGGGATTTTTGAAGGTTAATGAAGGTTAAACGAATGGGATGTTTATACAAATTGATGTTACATTTTCTTAGGACTTTCCATGGTCAAACTCACTTAGATGTACATTTGAAATGTGTTTCATCATGCAATCAATTAAATCAATAAAATACTTGAACAAATGCACTCTTTTATTTTCCATTTTTTGCAGACAACTCATAAAATTAAGATCAGTAAAAGCAAATAAATAAAATTTTGAAAAACATCTTGGTATACAAATTCCAAGATATTTCATCTCGACATCACATTTCAAGAAATTCTATAAACTATTGATACCAAAAAAGTATGGTTTTCTTAGTGCATACTGTCAAGTCACATAGTATGATAGTGTTCAAGAATAGGTACTACTTCTAGTGTTTCCACAGTATTATAATATGTTGAAAAATTGGAAAATGCTGATGGGACCGATTCAACTTATGAGTGATACGTTGGACAAGATAAACTTTTATGGTTGGAAATTTAGAATGAAAGTTTTCCTCATGCGAAAAGTCTACTATAAGTATATGAAGAAGACATTGCAATCCATCTAGGATTTCTAGAGAGGAATTGGACTATAGTATAGCTAAGAGGATATGAGGAGTGGGATGGAAGAGCCCAAAACGTAATATACTGTTTTTCTCCTAGCATAAAAGATAGTCAGATTGAACAAACAAAGGATTCCTAAGCTCCAAGAGAGGCTTGGAATGGTTTGATCACATTTTATGAGATCAATACAAAGGCATAATAGAATAGTGCAATCTTCAATTGAAGCTTGAACTATCTATTGATCAATCTTATCTATTCTCTCCTCATATCTTAGGATCATAAGGACCTCCTTTAGAATCATAGGAACTCTCTAGATGAACAAATTTGTTTAAGCTCATGTGAACCTATTCTTAACTTATGATGTCATTCTTGATGTACTAATAAATCCAAGTAGGTTGGAATTTCTTAAAAATATAAAGCCTTTTATGGAATAATTCAAGACGAAAAAACCCTATAGATAAATCCTACATGTCCTCTAGATAAGATTCTGTATATGAACACCATATTATATTTCCTTCTCTCTCTCTATTGTTTGCACGCAGTGGACAAATATCGTGCGATACTATTAATGAAGAGATACTTGAAGTTGTTGCGAGGGAAGATTGATGTATTAACAAAGATACAATACTTCATAGTACGATAAGTCATGTCCGGTGGTCTTCTCAGGGTTAAATAGAGAGGGATTCTTTATATCTATGCCTTTCGATGTTGTATGTTTTGAGAACTAAGACTGATGATGCACATGTAATGTGGTAGAGGATTTCCAATCGTTCATATGTGCATCTGTAATCAACGTTGAAGTGATTCAATAGATTATATGATATGCGTTGCAAACTTTTTTGATGTGTTTATATGAGGGCATTCATATGTTCATGTATGAAGCAATACTTATGATGGATTTATAAAATTCTAGATGCATTACAGGTTTATAGTGTGACTCAAGTGATAGGAGAGAACATGATGAAGCATCGTGCTATGAAGTGACGTATGGTTAGATGAGTTTTAAAGTGCTATAGGATCATCATATTGTCTATGTCATAGCTACAAAGTTTCATTCTTATGCCATCACTTAATTTTGAGATACCTTCATATCATTACTCTCTCGTATGTCCTCTGGAGCACCCCAAAAATATCGAGCAAGTCTTGTAACTTGACAAGCATCATTCTCAGTGTGTAGTCCATCGTTTTTATTGAAATAACTCATGATTGGTAGCTATCTAAGTTAACTAGATACCACCAAAAGGAATTTGGCTAATTGCTTGCAGGTTGAGAGCATTGCTCGTTCTACTGAACATGTGCAACGACTAAAATAGCAAGTCTATGATCTTGGATCAACTTCTTACTCATTTGTTTTGATCCATTGATTAGTGGATAATGTTCCAAAGCACATAAAGTGATTATTTGTGATCATTAGGAAGCTAAAGAGGCCTACTACACTCTCCATCACTTGTTCTTGGCTGGTGTGATGCAGGGTTTTGCAGCACCACTTCATTTACGAAGACCATCCACCATCTCTTGCAACAATGGTATAAGAGCAATAACAAGCAAGATGGGAGATCGATTTCCATCATTCATTGATAAATTGGATAGAAGAAACTACCCAGCAGGTCAGTAAAGATGCAAGTATACCTCCAAGGAAGAAGTTTATACGGATACATCTCAAGAGATTAAGAAATACCAACATTCAGGAGCAAACATCAACCCACAAGGGAAGAACAAGAAAGGCTAACTACATGGTGTACAAAGGATGCTCTTGCCAGGTCTTATTTATTTAACATGATTCTAACTTCTTATTACCTCACATTATGAATTGCAAGACCTCCCAAGAGAATTGGGAAGTACTTTGTTTATACTTCTCATCAAGTACAAGATCTAGGAAGAACTAGCTATGGATGGAGTTTACAACCCTAAAAAAGCAACCAAAGAAAAGTGTAGCTGATTATATGACCAACATGAAGGATGTGGCTCACCAACTTGCAAGCATTGAAGAGGATATAGAAGAAGAACATATAGTAAGGCCAATCATAAATGGCATCAAAGCTAATGATAAGTGGGAGTCCTTCACCACAACAATGGACCTTTATATGGATATGCAAATACTTGACCTCAACACCTTGATGGGGCAACTCTTCAACCATGAGACAAAGCTCAACAACGATAGAGATAATTCTAGAGGTAATCAATCGTCTGCCCTTTATATAGATAGAAATAAAAGTAAGGATAAAGGTAAAGGCAAAAAGAATGAAGAAGAGGCTAGGAACGCTCAAGTGAATTTCACAAGTAGAGGAAGAAGCACTAGAGGAAGGGGTAGAGGAGGAAAACAAGGAAAGGGGAGATCTTACAACACTTCACCTTGCAATATCTATGGTCTAACCAATCACATCACAGAAGAATGCTTCAAGAACACAAGGAATTAGAGGCGAACAGGCTTCCATAGAAAGAGTTATGGAAAATCCGTGGTAGGTTCAACAATGGAGGAAGTAATTACCATCAGAACTACAAGCAAGGCTACAAAAACAATTACCAAGGAGGCTTTAAACGTATGAGAGATTATAACAACTACACAAAAGACCAAGAGGATTCATTACTGATCATGAACATGGCATCCAAGCAAGGTAAAGATGATGAACATATTTTCTATATTGATTTCGGTTGTTCCAATCATGTGGCTAGAAATGTAGCATTGCTATCTGATCTTGAAGAACCTAAAGGAAAGCACGAAGTGTAGAAAAGTGATGTAACTAGACTGTTACACTTATGTATTCCTCGAGTAGCTTTGATGTGAACCTTTTTCCCGATGGTGGAAAACGTTCTTCACTATTTTCAATACTAGGTGGAACAATGGAAATTAATGGTAATGTTCTAGATAAACTACGATCAAATTCTCTTGAATGCAAAGTTTCTTCTACAATTTTATCTTTAACTAGTTCTTCTATTTGCTGAATTTTGATTAGCATTAACTTCAACTGGACTAGGAAATAGTATTTCAAATGTAGATGGAGGTGAAAAAATATTACTTGATGAAGCTTCTGCAGACATATGATGAAATGAAAATACATTAATATTATAAAAACTGTTTAAATGAATGGTTTCCTCTACAAAGGTTATAAGATACTCATCATAAAAATGATATCCTATACAAACTAAAAAATAGATTTTCAGCTAAGTAAATTCTTTCCACACTTCAAATCTTTAGCTTGTCTTCAACAGGGCTGCATATCATCTAAAAAATAACATGAAAAATATAAGTATGCTTTTATAAAATTTTAAACACTCATTTAAAACTTAACATATTTAAAAACTTAGTTTAATATAAGATAATTAACCTTTCTACTTCATAAATATCATAAGTACATAAATTTATTTTAATATACACATTGCAATAAAATGTTTCATTCATACATTACTTTAAACATACATCTGTTAAACGCAGTTTTGCTATCAGAACGCATTTAATCTCTTTTCCGGTTCTTGGGAGTGGAAGGGGTCTGAATAATCAGAGGCCCTATACTTGATTTTCCCAAATCGACTCACTCACATGAACTTCCGTTCAAACAACTCTGCTAATCCAACTTTCTAACAGAGAATTCTGGCTCATTCCTTTACAGAATTACTACTCGTATTCCCGTCAATACATCCCAATACACAATGCAGGGATAAACATTACCATAACACAAACTTTGAGTAACAACTTACAGAATAGCGATTCAATACTTCACTTAATGTAAACATTACCGTAATCCAATCTATACCGTACAAGTGTAGATAATCAAACACAGCAGAAAGACACAATATGACTCAGAGTTATGAAACACAACACTACGGAACTACACAGACGTATCGCCCAGACAGACAGTCTGGCGATCTACTGGTTGTCACCGAAAGTGTCTTTTCATTGCTTTATAAAAAGGTTACATCTCTTCACAACGACTTCTCAGTTCGTGCGGAATATGAAAAGGAAAAAGGATTTTACAATTGCCAATCCGGTGGCTTACACTGGCACGCACGGTGGACTTGAACCCGCAGGTATACAAAATATTACGGTTCATCTATTATACCTTCTAGAAACATTGCTCTAGCTAATTTAAATGTTCGAGAAATTTTCTTTTTTAATGAATCTAACATCTGTTTCAGGACTTCATGTTCTACTAGCTGAGCATTTGTTCTTACTAAACTGGTTGCAATAACCTGGCTCATTAAAATTTTTGCTTGTGTCTGCAGAAAAGCTTCCTGCAGATAAAAATCGTTTGACAGAGCTGTATCTCGGTTGACTTTCATGTCTGCAATCTGTTTATCGACTCGAGACAGTCTTTCTGCTTGAGCACCCAGTTGGTTCTCTCTTCTTTCCAACTCTTGATTTTGAAATTGAATAGTCTTGTAATAGGCATCTCTTTCTCTTCTTATCCCTGGTATCTCCTTCTGTAGTTGAGCGACTAACATCATCTGGCTTTTAAGAGTAGCATTTGATTCATATAGGTTTGCAGTTGCAAATTCTAGCTCCGTATTGGTTTGCTTTAGTAATATCGTCATGTCCTGTCCTTTCTGTACTGCTGCATCCAATTGTGCTCTGGTTTCTTCTAACAAATTGCCCAGGGCTATGCGGGCATCCTCTTTATCTTTAACTAGCTGTTTCAATTGCAGGATCTCTGCATCAGTAGCACACAGTAAATCATCTTTTTCTTTGATTTTAGCCAATGCAGCATCTCGTTGACTGATTATTGTTTCCTGCTCGTCCAGTCTGGCCTGGAGTTGTTGAATCTGGAAGTGCAGATTACGATTTTCTGCCTTCACCGCATCTACCTCTTCTTGTAACGGAGTAATATCGGCCTCAAGGGTATCAACCTTATGCTGCAAGTCCTGTCGAATATTCTGTGTAATCAATCTGAGTTGCACTGGAAGTTGTTGAGAAAATTGGATTAGCATTCGGCCCATTGATTCTAACTCGGTAAACATGGGGATTGGATGAATGTGCTGAGATGAAGAGCCGGATAAAAGGTGTTGCAAAGATGGGGGAGAGTAATTCGGTGAAGAGGATGAAGCGGAAGGCTCTTCAATTGGCTTCACGGGTATACTGGGGTCAACTAGAGGAATGGGTGGAGAAGTGGGTTGGAGATGATTGATTGCTTCGGTGAGTTGTTGCGTAGTCACTTCCAGTTGAGCAACTGCATACTCTACTGTTGTAATCAATTCTTCAAAAATTTTCGTAACAATATGTTGCACCTCTTCTTGCTTATCCTGTTTGGAGTGTTGTTGATATTCTTCTTTAGCAGAACTGGCTCTAGAATCTGCGGTATCATCATGCTCTTTTTGCTGGTTTGGAGATGATTGAGCTGATGAATCATGATGCATCGAAGTAGCCCTGTCGTGGAAAGTTTCTTCTTCATGTCCTTCTTCTTCATTGTTGTCGGCTTCATTTCCTACGGTCGAACCCTGTACTTGACTGACAGATGAACTTATTTTAATGCGTTTTTGGCGGAGTAGCTGGAAGATTTCTTCGTCATCTTCTTCATCATCTTCCAGGATTTGCGCGGATTCCTCATGATATAGAACTGGACCTCGTGGAGGCAGTTGCGCTGCTTGTATGGCCGGAAACAGGAAACTGAGTATGTGAGGGAGTCGGGAACGCGGTGTCGGTAACTTGAATTGTCATATGCAAAAATAAGAATATTTTTCTTTAGAGTCGGTTGAATGATATCTCTCTCACATAATTTTTAATGTATTGGTTTGAATTGACTAATTTTTTCTTTCTCTTAGTACCTGTAGGCAATAAAGAACATGAGGAGTTGGATTAAACAAAAGGTTTTCTTATCTAAAGGGATTTTAAGTCTATAATTGAATACAAGGAAGTATTATGATATATATCATGCTCGTATGTGTGTATATGTATAGGTAAATGTCATGTGTATGCATGGACATTGATGATAATTTCATAATTAAAATCATCCTATCTTGCTTTAAACATGTTACTTTATCTTTGTGGAATCCATGTGTAAAGTTGTGGTTATAAACCTTTGTCACTTTGTGATTAACAGATGTTTAATTAGTTGTTAAATAATTATTAAAAATAACTATTAAATAGCTATGATAAATATCTAAATGACTAATTAAATAATTATCAATGACTAATTATAATAATTATTAATTATAACATATTAAAGTAATAGTTATTTTATTGTTTTTTATGAAAATATCTTATTTGAATAAGTAACTAAACTTTTACGTGTGTATAAGTGAAGTCGTGTTTTAGTTAAGTGAATATATGTGTTAGTTAAAATTAGTTAATTCATGTGATAGTGTGTGGTGTGTGTTAGTTAAGTAGGTGTATGTGTTAGTTATCTAATTAAGTACATGCGCACGTAGATTCATATGTTTGTCTATATAAGTAAATAGGAACGTGTTTCTTCTTTCCTAATGATCTTCTACAGGTATGATGAATTTCTGATGAGAGAGAGAGAGGGAAGGAGAGAGAGATTGATTGATTTAGTGTTTAAACCTAGATGTTGCTTCTGTATTGTCAAAAGAGAGAGCAGTATTGAAGAATTGGCTTTTGGACTTCAAACAAGTGCTCGTTGAAGTTGAGAAAAGATTGATGCTGATCCTGGAGATGACGCGTAGAAATAGATTCTAAGAGACAGAGAGAGGTCTTTCAGGCTACAGATGCGTAGGAAGTCGGAAACGATGCACAGAGAGTTTTCAGCCATCACATGCGATGTTTTCGATTGGAAGCTATTTAAGCATCCAATCACGCTTCTCCATTTGGTTTTTATGCATGGATGATCAGGGCTTGTACCTCTTCTGAGTGTTACCCTGCCTGCCCTCTCTCCTGTACAATAGGAAACTCTTTACATGTTCTTCATGTCCATCCAATCTTTTCGTGTAGATGTGGATTTTATGTTGTATTTTTTTCTTTCTTTCTTTTCTTTGTTTCAATCTCTGCGCATAACTCAATTACACTCACATTGCAAGTATATTCAGTTTCTTCCATTCCGAATGAACAGAGCAATTTTTGCTTTTTATGTTTCCATCTATACATGCATACTAGGAAAAATCAATCTTATGAGAAAGAGAGAGAATAGCTGCAGGTCGAGAGAACCGAGAGAGAGAGTTGAGAGAGTCCGGAGAGTTCAGTCTGTCTTCCACTTTTCTGCTTCTTCTATATCTTTGTGCATGCATACAAGTAAACAGACGACGATCCTACTGCGGGTTCCTCAAGATCCGCCATGATGGTGAAACGCAAATCTACTTTGGAATCCGTAATCACCATATGCATCCTCGTGAGTGCAGCGGTATGCGAAATCTCAGGAGAATGGTGCATTTGGAAATGGCGGCGTAACGATTGGAAATGATGGGTCATACTCATCGGCTCTGTTATCGTCCTCACAGTGGGAATCATCATGTGTTCTATTTCCCTTGACTGTTGCTGATGTGCAGAAGGAGAGAGAGAGAGAGAGACAGAGATGTAGGAAGTTATGCAGAAAGGACATTGAAAAGACATCAACAAGTTCAAAAAGATACATAAACTTATGCGTGATTAGATAGAGAAAGTGATTTTTGTGTTCTATCATTCTTGAGGCATTTAGCATCATACGCACGTTTCAACGTCAGATTTTTGGCAGCACATATGTTGCATATGGTGGTTTTTTTTTTTCTTGTTGTCCTCATTTTGGGGCTGAGCAAATTTTGCAGTAGTTGTTACCATCTGAAATGATCTGCTATCATCGTGATGTTCTGAAACTAAAAATGATGAATGATACTCTAATGTTGGATTGTTAAATTATCTGCACTTATTTTTTTGTGTGAAATTTCTGAAACTCTTATGTTTCATAACTTTGATGTTGCGATTTGATTTTCTTTTACTAAAGTTCCTATAACCGTTAATATTTGCATATATTATCTAAGATGATCGTAATTAGAGAAACTAGAAATATATTAGAAGGGACCATATGAAAGATTTATATGTTCATAATATCACCTATGATGTTGAAAAATCATTTAACAAACATGAGAGAGAGAGAGAACGTAAATGCACTCCTCTGCGATTTCTGCAATTTGAGAGAGAAAGAGAGAGAGAGATGAATGCATATGTAGGTATGTGTGTATGCATGCATGTGAGAGTGTGTGCATGAATGTATAGTTGTGCATGAATGCATGTATGTGCATGAGTGTGTGCATGTGTGTGTGCATGCATGTATAGTTATGTATGCATGTGCATGTTAAGTTTAAGTTAGAGGCATGTGTATGCATATGCATGATAAAATGAGATTGCATGTGTAGTGTGCATTAGCATGACTGTACGTTTATGAATACATGAGTGTGCATGTTTAGTTAATACATGTTCATATGCATGTATGCATGAGAGATATTGAAGTATTATATGATGCATATTTGTATGGAAACAAATATATGTTTACATTTATATAAGTAATTGTTTACATTTACATTAAAGTTAGGAAATTAGAAGTATTCGTGTATATGTGTTAGTATAGGTTTTAAGTTATATATTGAATGCTAAAGTAATTAAATGAGTGTTTTATGCTAGTTAAAAACATACTTATGTTTTTGTCCTAATGATCTTCTACAGATTATTGAAGAGAATACAAAGGAGAATACGAGAACACAAGCATACGAGATTTCAAGATTACAAATTATGTAATTTGAAGATTGTTCATTTAGAACTATTAAGTTGTATAGGATTATCTATTAAGAGAATTGTATTAGCACTTATGATAAACTTTTGTATAGGCTTAAAATCCTAAATATTTCTAGCACTTCCACTTTTCGATATAATTAAAGATTTGTATAGGCTTAAATAAGATTGATTTTGAAATTCTTCATACTATTTCTCTGAAAATTAATTGAAATCTTTACTTTTTTATTTCATATATCTAAAGAATCAGGATCTACAAGTAGTTCTAAACTAGTATCTTCAAACGATTCTGATATTAAGACTCAAGAATTAGAAAACTTAATAATAGGAACATTGCTTCCGTCTTCAATTGATAGTTCAAATAATAACAAAAATATAGAAGTTGAAATTATTAAAGATAAAATAGTTAACGAAACTTTACACACGTTAGATTACGATCATCTTCTTTCTAGAATTTTACCTTTAATTACCATAGTTTTGCCAAAACCGGAGGACAAGAAAGACTTATTCCCACCTAATTTAGTTAGAAAACCTAACTCAAATCAAATTGAGAACGAAGAAGTTGACTTTGTTAAAGATAAAATTACAAACGAGAACTTAGTTTTGTCTTATCAATTAGAAGCTATAGAAAATTATAGAAAAGCTCGTCCTTACGGTCCTTAGTCTAAATAATTAGTTCTTAATTTGCACTCCCATATATTAGAAACATATAGGTTTTTATCACACCTAAACTGAAAAATCAACCGAAGGTCCTAGGCATACTTAGAAGCACCCTGCGTGCAGTCACATGGTTAGGTTAGCGTGATTTTTTTAGATGAACGTCAGCCTCCCTTCACACCCCTCTTCAACAGCGGCATATCTACTTTGTTAACCTGCTTAATAATCACAATGCCTTCACGGTGAATGCGCCGAAAAAAATAGGAAGCGGAATTGATAGGCTCTCGAGCAGCCATATCAATTATTGAATAGAATGGGCGAGATATCCCATATGTATGTTTCTGCAAATTTAGTATTGCTACTAAAAATTGCGGGGCTGTTCTTTTAGGCTCAGGACGACAAAGGATGGCATATTCATTTGAAGAATACTAGGGACAAATTGGATCATTGTAACTATCGACAGATTAGGGCCATTTTCTCGACCTTCTGTAGAGAGTCAAAAAGCATCAGCAAAGGATTGTAGGGTGATTACTACCCGAGATGGTAAGGAAGTAATTGGCCAATTCTGCTCCCCAGCAGGTGTGGCAGCGATGGCGGCAATGATTTGGGCATAAAATGGGTGACATTCCACTGAATGCCAAGGCAATTCAGTAAAATTGGTGAACCCATGTACACGTAGGAACTCACCCACATCCGCAGGGAGTCCGTCACGGAAGGTAGCAAAGTTTGCCAGAGCTTCCATGATGCGCACTCTGGTTTGAGCATTACCCTATGTTGATAGATGCGAGGATCCAGACCCTTCATATCACGGTAATCCCATGCAAACACATCAGAGAATTCATGAATAAGTTGAATCAAATCAACTTGAAACACTTCAGACAATCCTTCCTTTATTTTGACAGGTCGTGGATTTACTTCATCTCCTAAATTATAGGTGATCAACTGATCTTTTGGAACATAGAATTGACGAGGTTTTCCTGAATTGTCAACTGGTTGTAAAAGTTGTTGTATAGTGGCTTCATCCATAGCAACAATATTTGTTATCCCCACTTCTTCAGTCAGAGGTACCACCGTACAGGCTGCCGGATTCCAGTTATCTACAACAGTTTGCAGATCAACTGTCCCTAAGGAGATCAAATAAATGTTATTCTTTAAAAATTCTTCTTATTCATCATCGGATAAACCATCTAACATGTGGACTGGTGTCGAGAAGATGGCACACGGTTGGTGGATCAGCTCAACCGCCAAGTCCAAGGACGCACATAGGGTGCTTGAAGCAAGCTCAGGCGATATAATGGAGATTCAAAGAGATAATGAAAAACTCAAAATAATTGATGAGATCATCACATGATAGGAGACAAAACTTTGATTCATAATAAAAATTCATACGATTGTCATGAAAATAATAAAAAAGATACAAGTTACCAATTCATCATAAATCATAAAGTTGGTTCATAATGTTGATTCATAATTTCATCAAGTGTGTAGAGCCTCTTTGTCATAAAACAAGACCTCCATGTCCTTCTTCAAAATATGTGTGTAGCCTCCATGTTCTTCAACTCCTTCAAAGTCATCCAACTCCACCTCCAAAGTAACCTCAAAGAACTCCTTGAGTAGCTTGAGAAGATATCTTGTGTTGAATGCCTTGACAATAAGCCAAGACTTCTTTATATAGTATTCCAACCATCCTCCAAAAGCACTTACGATACAATAAAATCAGTTTTTTTGTGGGGAAATAAAGATCGCTATATTTGTTTGAGTTTACTTTTGAAAATAAAGATCGCTATTTGATTTTGCTTTTAGATTTGAAAATAACGAATGACTTTTCTTTTAGTTTCTTTTAGTTTCTACAGAATGGTTTTACACTATGAATTTTGGGTTCACATGGAACATATAATCATGGTTTTCATATGGGTGCTAATCACATAAAATATGATGAATCGAATGATCTGCTGACTTGACAATTGACTCCAATAATCCTCCCTTCACAATAATGGTACAATCTTCAGTAATTCGCAAATCTTCTCATGACTATTTTTGGCCAATGCTTTGGTAAATATATCTGCAACATTCTCAGTAAAAAGTCTTTCTTTAGGTTGGATTATTCAAATAATGGATACGTAGAGATGTAAATCTCTACGACATTCGCCCCTACTAAACCTGCACATCGTCCTCGATGGGCCAATCTTCAAATCTTCTTTCTGGTTCAAAGATAAACTGACATTTCATAGGAACATTGAATCTTGAAATCATGTGTCAAGTGCATGGGAAGATAAAAAATGTGTCTATGCAAGGCCATATAGTGTAGCTCTATCAATTGCATACTTTGGAAATGCATGGTTAAAAAATATGGTGCAAAAGATAAGGTATTTGGCATTCGTTGATGAGGCATGTACGCTCACTTTCATACATTGCATATTTTTATACATAAATCCTTTCCATCACTCAAAATGCATGGATAAATAAGTATTGTGCCTATGCAAGGCCATATAATGTAGCCCTATCAATTGCATACTTTGAAAATGCATGGTAAAAATATGGTGCAAAAGATAAGGTATTTGGCATTCGTTGATGAGGCATGTGCACTCACTTTCATACATTTCATCTTTTTATACATAAATCCTTTCCATCACTCAAAGTGCATGGGTAAAGCTCAAAACGTGCCTTGATGCAAGGTCATGTAATGAGACCCTATCATGTATACTTTAGGTGCATAAGTAAACAAAACATGGTGCAAGTTTTAGGATGAAAGGTATTTGATGATGAAGCTTGTGCTCTCAGTCACATACATATCAATGTGCATATACATCAATCCTTACAATCACTCAAAGTGCATGGGTAAAGCTCAAAATTGTGCCTTGATACAAGGTCATGTAGTGAGACCCTACCATGCATACTATAAGTGCATAAGTAAACAAACATGGTGCAAATATTAGGATGAAAGGTATTTGATGATGAAGCTTGTGCTCTCACTCACATACATATCAATGTGCATATACATCAATTGTTACAATCACTCTGTGTGCATAGGTTAATCTCAATACGTGCCTAAATGCAAGGTCATGTAGTGAGACCCTACCATGCATACTTTAAGTGCATTTTTCAAAAAATCATGGTGCAAAAGGGGTAAGAGGATTTGATGATGAGGTATTTGAGAATTTTTGATATTCTTAAATTGGATGTCATCTTTTTTTTATACAAGTGCAAGTAGATTGTGCAGGCTAAAGAAATAAACATATGTGTATATACATTGGTTTATGCATACTCTGATTGCAAAATAGACTCAATATGGTGAAAATAATGGAGATTAGGAAAAGAAGACTAAAATGCATTAAATTCAACACTCAATTCTCACTCCTCAATCAAATAATTCTCTCAAATCACTCAAACATTCTCAATAATCTCGGGCATCATTATCATCAAAGATAATTTTGAAGAAGCATGTACCTGTCTCATAAAACATCAAAGTTAGTATAAAAAAAAAACATTTTTTCTTCAATTCATCATTTCCTATCTAAGGATCTCTTCATGGTTCATCTTCAATCATAAGCACCTGTTCATCATGGATCATCTTCAACCTATTATTTTCTGCAAAGATAAAGGTTTAGAAGATTTTGATGAATTTTTTATATTTTCTTCAATTTGTTTGATAGCATCTTCAATCCATTGTTTTTCCTTTTCTTTAATATTTTGAGCATTGCTTGTACTCTCATCGTCATCAATTTCTTTGATATCTTCATCATTTTCTGTACTTATATTTTCATCATTTTCTTGTTCTTGAATGTCATCTTGAACTTTGTTTAAAATATGATTGTATTTTGCTTCCATAAAACTTTTAATCTTTTCAGGATCAAACATCTTATCATTATACAAAAACTTTGCATCAAGTTCGATATAGGTTGTGCCATCCTTATTACTTTTGACTTTGATTGATTTTTCATGCTCTTCTTTACTCGGTTGTAATTTTTCATTCAGAAATTTCTCAAATCTTTCTGTATCTATGTGTAGTAATTCATCTTGATTCTTACTTATGGAGGTATGTTCACTTTGACTATTTTCTTCCTTGTTCATATCATGACTTAATTGAGATTTCAAAATTTCTACTTTCTCTTCATCAAAATTTTTATCATTTTCGAGGAACTTTGGATTACATACTACATAGTAGTCATCATGTGTCTTTTTCAATTGTATTGATTTTTCATATTCTTGCTCATCTTCTTCCAATCTTTCTTGCAAAATTTGTTCAACTTTTTGTTTATTCAATTTGATTTGTTCACTTCTCTTTTCTTCAAAATGTTTAACTTGATTGTGAATTGGTATCATAGTTTCTTGTTCAAAAGATTTTTTATCATCATATCTCCTTGTTCTTCATTGTTTTCTAAATGATCTTGGCTTAGATTTTGTTTGATCAAAATATTCTTTAATTCCACCTCTTCCTAAATTCAAGTGTAAAGGTAAATGATTATGATAATCACATATTTTCCGTTCAATTTCAAGTACCAAATTTTGTCTACATGCATGCTCATATGCTATACAATTCCCATATATATGACCGATTTGATCACACCAAAAACATCTAATAGGTTGATTATGGACTTTATGTGTTCTTCTATGTAAAGTGCTAGGAGTGAATCTTCTATGGTCAGGTAAAGGGCTTTGTTCAATAGAATGTGTAGATATATTTTGAACTTGAACTTGATGTTCATGTTTACACTCGCATGTTGCAATTTCCTTCACTTGATTCAATAGACTATCAATACTTTCTTGCATACTTGAAATTTCATAGCTAATAGTTTTGAATGTTGTAATCTCTTTCACAGGATTTGATAGATTATCCATACCTTCTTTCAAACTTGAAAGCTCATAGTCAACAGTTCCATCTAACTTACCAAATTGTGTAATTAATGAACTAATAACCTCATTAATGTCTTTCATAAATGGAGTCATCATTGTAATACATGAAATTATTGAGTCAATCTTTGAGTAAAGTTTTTCATCAATTATTCGTGACTCCATATCTTTGAATTGTTCATCATATTCTGGAGACTTCTTTTCAATCAACGCTTCCATGCTAGAACCTATATCTTGTGTGGTGTGCTTTGCAACACCCTTTTTGCCCATCATTCACTTATGTAATGAATGTAAAAGTAAAGTATGAGTACCTGGATTTGGCTTGAAGAAGAGGTTTTCAATGTATCAAAATGTGAAAAAATAAATTTGTAGCACCTTCAATCGATGAGAAGGGTGAAGTGAAGAGGATACGATACTTGCAAGTTTCTGAGTTGCAATGCCGTTTCTTCACGTCGGGTTCAAATGTCGGGAAGATGGCGCACGGTTGGTGGAACAGTTCAACCGCCAAGTCCAACGGCGCACACAGGGTGCTTCAAGCAACTCAGGTGGTATAATGGAGACTCAAAAAGAATATTATAAACTCAAAATAATTGATGAGATCATCACATGATAGGAGAAAAAACTTTGATTCATAATAAAAATTCATACGATTGTCATGAAAATAATAAAAAAGATACAAGTTACCAATTCATCATAAATCATAAAGTTGGTTCATAATGTTGATTCATAATTTCATCATGTGTGTAGAGCCTCTTTGTCATAAAACAGGACCTCCATGTCCTTCTTCAAAATATGTGTGTAGCCTCCATGTTCTTCAACTCCTTCAAAGTCCTCCAACTCCACCTCCAAAGTAACCTCCAAGAACTCCTTGAGTAGCTTGAGAAGATAGCTTGTGTTGAATGCCTTGACAATAAGCCAAGACTTCTTTATATAGTATTCCAACCATCCTCCAAAAGCACTTACGATACAATAAAATCAGCTTTTTTGTGGGGAAATAACGATCGCTATATTTGTTTGAGTTTACTTTTGAAAATAATGATCGCTATTTGATTTTGGTTTTAGATTTGAAAATAACGAATGACTTTGCTTTTAGTTTCTTTTAGTTTCTAAAGAATGGTTTTACACTATGAATTTTGGGTTCACATGGAACATATAATCATGGTTTTCATATGGGTGCTAATCACATAAAATATGATGAATCAAATGATCTGCTGACTTGACAATTGACTCCAATAATCCTCCCTTCACAATAATGGTACAATCTTCAGTAATTCGCAAATCTTCTCATGACTATTTTTGGCCAATGCTTTGGTAAATATATATCAACAACATTCTCAGTAAAAAGTCTTTCTTTAGGTTGGATTATTCAAACAATGGATACGTAGAGATGTAAATCTCTACGACACCGGTTCTGCTACATATGGTCTAGCATGTAATTCACAGGGCTGAATAGCATCCAATTTGACAACATATTTACAGTGATTGTCCTTAAAAGTAAGTTCCTGTGATGACCAATCCTGTATAACCTTAGCTTGTTTCAACCAAGGACGGCCGAAAAGAAGATTATAAACAACACTTGACTCCGGTAGTTCTAAAACTACGAAAGTCATCTTAAACGTTGTACCCTGCAAAGTTATCGGGACATTCCGTAGAAGTCCTACTGGATGGACTCGAGATTGGTCCACCATTCTAACAAAAAATTGGACAGGCTCAATGTGGTCCCACCCTAACTTCTTGCAAAGGGCTGCAGTAGCTATAGTTACACCGGAACCACCATCAATTAGTACTTGAGTAATCTTGTGATTTTTGTACCAGACCGTAATTAAGGGGACCAAATGATCCACAATAGAATCAGTTTTTGGTTGTACCGTTGCTGTCGCTGGAATGCAGGAAGACGCAAGACTGAGGTGTTGCTGGAATTGTTGCCGAACTCCCGGTACTAGTGCAAGTAACTGTCCAAGTGGAAGAGTAATGGACGCCTTAGATAAAATTTCCCATGCCTAATCTGCTTGAATTGTACTTTTCACCGATTCTAAAGATGATGCGCCTGTTACAAGGTTAGAATCTTGTTCCTGCGATCCTTCCTTTGGCAGCGGAACTTGGGTTATTTGAATGGGATCTGGAAACATTGTAGGCTCCTTGGTGGTCCATTGACTAGATTTGTCATACATTCTCTATTGTTCATGGATGCCAGGTTCAAACACTTCTGCTGCTGGTTGTAACTGCTTACCAGATCTTGTTTGAATCACTGCGGCCTGAGTTTCTATTGGTGAAATATATACCATATTATTCATAGGGTTCTGACGCTCTTTCTTCCTCTAATCATATTCAGCTGCATCTTTACAGAATCTGCGTATGTGGCCTAACTAACCACAAAAATGATAGCGAGGGGGTGGCAAAGAATTACCTTCCTGTGATGTTCCTATTTGCCAGCGATTTGTATTGTTATTTGTATTTCGCTATCCTCGATAATTTTTGTATCCTTGTTGCTGATTATTTCTCATCTGAGATGGTACATAATGAGTGGCCGACTGCCCTGGTTCTTGTGTAATGGCATTTACCATTGCTGGTCCCTACACTTTGGCGTTATAAGCACAGTTTTCGATGGAATGTCCAGTTGTATTGCAGATAGCGTAATACATCTCATTAAGGGCACATGTGACACTCGTATGCCCTGGATTCTTGCACTTAGTGCAGTACATTTGTCTAACCGGATCCTCTGCAACACTTTTAGTGGCTTTTAACCACTCCAAGTCTTCGGTAAAGCCTCCAACCTTATGCTCGAGCTGGAAAGCCATTGCAATAACCGCATCTAATGTCATAGCTCCCACACAACGGATGATCATAATCTGTTTGAGCTGCGGAGTCAAACCATTAATAAACCACTGAGTGATGACATCATCCGGCAAATTAGCATGTGCCGGAGGTAGTTGTCTCAAATGAGTTCTGAATAGGGTGGCATATTCCTGCACTGTTTGATTCAGCTTCTGTCTATTATTTTGTAAGTAATCAAAAATTTCGGCAGGGTTCTTCTTCATCCGGAATCTCTGCATGAACACATCCCTTACCACTTCATAGGTGCCGAAATGGTTGATATCATATTCTGTAAGCCACCTGGGGGCTTCATTAACTAGTGTTGACTGGAATACTATGGCCTTGTATGCCCGATCGGGTGGATGATTAAGTACTGCATAACTAATTTCAAAGGTACGTACATGAGCATCAGGATCATCACCTAGAAATCCACCGAATTTTGTGTAGGTGACACCTGTTGGAACCGGATGAGGTGGAAGGAGCTATTGCTGCTGATGTTGTTGTTGTTGTTGTTGTTGTTGTTGTTGCCCACTCATGGTGCTAGTGTCAGTACTGTTACTATTTCTTGAATTCTGAGGATGTGCTTCCGGTTCTTCAGAGTCTATATGATTAGACTACTCTCCTTCCGGTTCGAAAATAGCGCTTAACCTCTTATGAATTTCTAATTCGAATAGCTTATCCTCTTCTGTGGTATCAAACGTAGGCAAACTTGCTCCGAACAGTGGTGTCCGGAATGAAGATTCACCGGGAAGTATAACACTGTCACCGGAAAATTGTAAATTTTCTGCAACCAGGACCGAACTACCACCGAAATTAGTGGAACTTTTCCCAATCTAGGGTATTCTTTCACCTTCACTGACCTCTCTGGATTACACACTCTATCCGTAGAGAGATTTGAATCTTGACCAGACAGTGTCGGATCAACTACAAACTGTGTTCCTGTGGACTCCGAAGTTATTGTCTCTTCTGTAGACTGCATCGAGATTTCACCAGAATTTACCAAAATTTCCGTATGTTCCACCGGAACACTATCGGAATCACTACAAATATGCTTCGCTTGTTCGACGACGAGACCTAACCGATCTGTGATTCTTCCTCCTAGGGGTGTCCTTCGCAAATTTGGTACCACCCAAGGCTGTCTGTACTTCGGATACGACTCACCGGACCGAGTAACCGACATATAGCACCTTTGCTACACTTGCATATGACTCTATCTTACTTTCGATTCACAATCTATGGTTACCTTCCCACAATCAGTGTGCAACAATCTGTTGCCACTTTCCAATAATCACTTTACCACAATCTGTTGCCACTTTCCCAGAACTAATTTGCAACATTCTAGTGTCACTTTCCCACAGACGGCGCCAGTGTTAAACGCGGTCTTGCCGTCAGAACGCGTTTAATCTCTTTTCGGGTTCTTGGGAGTAGAAGGGGTCTGAATAATCAGAGGCCCTATACTTGATTTTCCCAAATCGACTCACTCACATGAACTTCCGTTCAAACAACTCTGCTAATCCAACTTTGTAATAGAAAACTCTGGCTCATTCCTTTACAGAATTACTACTCGTATTCCCATCAATACATCCCAGTACACAACGCAGGGATAAACATTACCGTAACACAGACTTTCAGTAACAACTTACAGAATAGCGATTCAATACTTCATTTAATGTAAACATTACCGTAATCAAATCTGTATCGTACAAGTGTAGATAATCAAACACAGCAGAAAGACATAATATGACTCAGAGTTATGAAACACAGCAGAAAGACATAATATGACTCATAATATATCATTCACCTCAAAGAAACATACTCAATGCATATGCATGCCATAATTAAATGAGAGTAAAAAATAAATAATACTTACTACATGTAAATAAATATATAATTTAAAAATGTAATAGTCCTAAGGTAAGATACTAATTAAAACACCCACACACATACATACATAAATACATATACATTCACACACATATATATAAACATAAACATTTATAAATAATATTTATTTCATATACTTTTTAATATATAATTAATAAATATTATTTATATTAATAACAAAAATAAAACATATAAAATCTCATTATATAAACATAAAAAAGAAATAAGATTTCTAATATAAAATAAAGAAAATAAAAGAAAACTCTCTCATTCTCTCTCTCTCTCTCTCTCTCTCTCTGTGCGCTAGTCCGGTCCACCGGCTAGCTCCAGGGAGAAGAAAGGAAGAGGTTTTTTTTTTAAAACAAAGCAAACAAAATAAAATAATAAAAAAATCAACTCTCTCTCTCTCTCTCTCTCTCTCTCTCTCTCTCTCTTTCTCTCTCTCTCTATATCTCTCTCTCTCTCTCTCTCTTTTCTGCGCACGTAGCGTTGTTGTGCCGCCGGTAGAGAAGAGAGGGAGAGGGAGAAGAGAGGGAAAAAGTGAAAGAGGGAATAAAGAAGTGAAAGAAGAAGCATTAAAGAAAGGAGAAGAAAAAGAAGAAGAAAGGGAAGGAAGAATAAAGAAAAGAAGAAAAAAAACACTCCTCATCTCTGCGTCGATTAATTCTAAAAGCAACAAAATTTGCTTTGAATTGAATGAATGACAGAAGTAAGACAAATGGACTTGTCTCTCCTCGTGCAAGAGGACAGTCATCGAAATGTGTGCACAAATAACTATAGTCTAGAGCATAGAGTAAATAGAGTACTTGAAAAATAACATGAGCTTGTGAATACGACTCCCCTCTTTATATAGATGAGAGTAGCCCACCATAGCCCACATTTTCCCTAAGATAACTGATCCATGCAGCCTTCATTTTCTCCACATCACTCAACATATCTCAACTAGAAATTAGGCGTGGGATTTTCCTCCATTTGATTTTCCAAAATGCACAACTTTTAGTAAAATCAATATTCTCTTGGCCTTTTATTTAGAATTTAATAACTACAACCCTTCAGTTCCTTTTTATTTATTTAATCACTTTTAGAATAAATACAACCCTTTAGAATAAATTAAATTAAAACCATCAATAAATTTAATTGTATTTATAACCTTAGTGTTAATAATTATAATTAATAATTAATATATTTAATTAACCATTTATAATTAAAATATTTGCTAAGGTTTTATTTAATATATTATCCTATTTATAAACTCATTTAGAGACTAAAACTTACTTAATTAACCTTTTTAACCATAGGTTTACCCTTAAACTAACTTCAAACCATGTTTTTTAACCCCAACTAACCCATAAACTAATCCTCTATCCTTCCATAACCCTCTAGATTTATTAATTAACCCTTAATTAACCTGAAAATTAAGCTTGAGCCCTAAAAAACATGATCAAAACCTACAATTAACCCTTAAATACCCTTGAATATACTTTCAAAACTTAGATAAACCCTTGACTAACCCTTGATTTTTAATCTATACCCATAATTATATTTGAAAACACCTTGATAAATACTTCTCATCTTGATATTAATCATCAAACTTCTTGTCCTCCAAAAATTAAAATCAAACATTAGTCAAAATTTTCTTAAATTATTCAAACTTATTTTAATCAATTAATCTTTTAATTTTTAATAATATTTTAAGAGTAACAAATTCTTTCCGACATCCGCCCCGACTAAACCTGCACATCGTCCCGATGGGCCAACCTGCAGATTCAAGTGGAACATATCAAATTCTTTTGAAAATAAGTTTTAAATTTTCAAAGTTTTATTTTATCATGCATTCATACTTTGTGCAATTAAAAAGATTAGCTCAAATCTTCTTAAAAAAAACAAAGTAGATATAAGTCATATAAATATGATGTTATATCTCTGAATCCATATTTAAACGAGCATTTATAGAAATAAATCATAAGTGTCATAGTCCTTCTATTCATGTAACTTGCTTGGAATAAGTAACTTATCCTGCATTACAACCTATACCAAAAGTTTTTTCATCAGATAATAGAATTATATGCCTCCTACTTTTATTTCCTATGGTTTGACTCTCCATTCATTTCCTTTTTTCATATCATTTTTTTCTCTTGCTTTACTACTTCATCCCAACTCAACTCTTTATTTATTTTTTTAACAAATCAGCCTATACCGAAATTGGGTGCGACTCCTGGACTTGTCCACCCAGGCAAGTTTATTCCACTTGTCTGCCAACCCGGCATAGCACACGACAAAACTATGTCTGCCCTACATGGAATCAACGTCAGCTCGTGGCTCTGATCACCCGATCAGAGTAACTCCACCCGCCTACCGACCCATGCAGGCACATAACAACATAAAGGTTAGGCCTATGATGAAACTAGCGTCAACTCATGGCCTTGATCACCCGACCAAGGTTGTTCCACCCGCCTACTAGCCCAACATAGCTCACTAACTACAAACACATACATATATGCTAATTGGGTATGAAGTTTTATTTTTTTTAATTCATTTAGAGGTCATATCACATAAGGAATAAATAGTAAGATACAAAAATCCCACTTACTAATGGATAAAAGTTTGAGCATATACATGTGTTCATAATAAGGCTACCATTTCTTCCACAAGCTTCCAATTCCAAAATTTCTATTTAACTATCTGATTTAGTTCATATAAACACAAGTTTTTCATGCTTCAATCATAAATATATCAGATATTTAACATCTTAAATTCTACTTTATTTTTCTAAATAAATTTGAACATATCCTTTTAATCCATTCAGTAATGCCATGCATATACACAAAAAATCAAAGAATCTTTAATCAAAACTTTTTCACCTAATTTAAAACTGATATTTTAATCATCATCTTCATCTTCATCAGCATCATCATCCGCATCAATCTCATAAATCTCATAGTCTTCATTATTTCTCTTCTTGAACAGTTTAACTCTTTTCTGTGCAATAAATTTCTCAATAAAGAAACATCAAATTCTCTAAGTTTAAATATACGATTATCAAAGACAGTTACAACTACATATGGACCAAACCATCTTTTAATTAATTTCTTCCTAGCATCATACTGTGTATCAAAAGTACTTTCATAAACTAATACGCAATCGTCTACTTCTATAGTACGAGGTCGAAGTCTATGTTTTTTATCAAAATAGATTTTATTTTTAAGTCGTGAATCTCTAACTTTATGTATAGCTTCTTCAATCATTTTATTTCCTAGATTTAAGTGCATAATCCTAACATAAATCAGATCTTCACGAGTCATCTCATTATTCCACGGAAGCGTTATCCATGAAATAATTTGGGTCTGGATAGGAAAAATCGGCTTCTGACAGTACATTAGTTGTGCAGGCATAAATCCTGTAGATCTAGTATACGTCATCCTATCTGCCCATAATGGGAAAGGAAGGAATCTAGGACACTGTGTTGTATCACCATTGCAGGCTTTAGAAATCGCATTCACAATAGAGGGATGACCCTGTTCAATCTTACCATTAGACTCTAGATTATAAGCAGTAGTGAGACATAGACGAATCCCATGCTCGTCAAAGAGTTCTCTAGCCTCTCGAGCATCTAACTCGCCTCTATCTGTTACTATCTTTTCTACATAGCCAAATCTACTAATAACTTCTTCTAACAGAAATTTATATATGTTATAAGTAGTTTTAGTACGAAGAGCTCTACCCTCTACATGATTAGTCAAGTCTTCCCTAGCTAAAACTCATCCACTTGTAATGAATACAAGGAGGATAGGTAGGGTGCAAAGGTTCTCTATGTCTAACTGACGAATGTTCCTGACAACTAGTACAAGAACTTACAAAGTCACGTATATTCACATACATACTTGGCCACCAATAAGCTTCTCTAATTTTATCATATGTCGCATAAAAGCCTTTATGTCCTGCCCAAAGAGTTTCATGCATATCTATCATAACTCTATTTTGAAGATTTTTATTTCCTAAAACTCGTTGAGGATATCTAATTTTCCCTTTTGCATGACGCCAAATAAAACCATCTTTTAGAAAGAAATTAAATGCATGTTTCCTAATGTCTCTAAATCTATTAGCTGACCAAATAGGTAATTGCTTCAAAGTGCTAAGATAATATCCTATATCATACCAAATTCCCTCATAATCATTTTCATTAAATTTTTCATACACATAAACATCAGAAATATAATTAATCACATTTAATTCAGTTTCAGTCATGTCATCATCTTCAAACTTAGCCCTAGAAAGCATATGTGCAACTCAGTTAGTTTTTCTAGAAATATGATTTAAAACAGGATTAATAAACTTAATATAAGATATCCACCTTAACATTGCTATATCTTGAGAAGAACAATTAGTAATCATTCCTATTAATGGTAAACAATCTATTTCTATTACTACATTAGCTCCTATAAAATATTCCTTGTCAGTCTTTAACGCAGTAACTAAACCCCATAATTCACGGTTTTATTTATGGATAATTTCTTTGAGTTTCATGTAAACTTTTAGCCCCAAATCTAATAGCGTATCTATTTCCCTCAATATCATCTTGTCCTATTACCCATCCTATTCCTATGGGACTAGTATCTACAGTTAAAATAATCGGTTTATTATTAGAGTAATTTACATGTTTTTAAACAGGTGCATTAGAAAGTAAAATTTTTAATTTCTTCATTTCTTTAACATAAATTTTAGTCCATTTAAATTTTCTATTTTTTCTAAGTAAATCATACAATGGATTAGCTACATGGGCATAATGTGGGATCTAAATGTCATAAAATACACATGCTCCTAAGAAACGTCTAACCTCACTAATATTCTTACAAGTTTCAGATAATCTATTTATGGCGTCTACTTTTGGAGGATAAGGCCTACAACCATAGTAACCACATAAATGTCCTACAATTAAAACTTCATTGACACCAAAAACTGATTTTTCTATGGAAAAAGTTAATCCTACTTCTTCAAATCTTTTAAATATTTTCTCACAATCTAAAATATGATTAAATACAAACTTCCTACATCCTAAAGAATCTAATGTTTCATCTTTCTCTTTTTTTTCACAGCCTTTAATTGGAATATCATCTATAAACGGCATGGTCACATTAGGAATAAAATCATGAAGAACCATATTCATTGTGTTCATCATATGTGCTATCGAATTTGTAGCTCCTTGGGGAAGAGTACACATACAAACTAATCTTAAAGGAGGCTTCATCGTAGTAATATCTCTACTATCAGTAGCAAGCTAGAACTGATCATAGCCTGAATATAAATCACCCATAGAATAGATAGAATGCCCAGCAAAAGCTTCGGTAAATTCTCCTATAATAGGGTCGGTTCCTACATTCCTAATTGTAACTTTATTTACGGGTTGTAATTCTTGGATAAATCTAAGTTTACCATTCTTTTTAGGAACAGTAAACCATCTATTAGAATAAGGTGCGGAGGAAGGTTCTAAAATTTTCATATGCATCTTCTCCTTAAGCAGTTTCATTAACTCAGGTAAATGAGTCTTTGGAACTCGTATAGGGCAAAGATTCCAAGGTATATGAGCTATGATAAATATAATCATAGGTGATACTATTCTAGGGTTAACACATCCTATTTCATGAGGATAAAGAGAAAAAGCGTTTCCATGTGTTCTTATCATTTCACGAAACAATTCACGTTCAGTAGGCAATAAAAAAGAATCTTCACTTCCTATTTTTATCAATTTAATAGTTTCATCAGTAAAATTATGACCTATTTTTAAAATATCACGTAAGATAGGATCAGTAGCTACTTGTTTTATTTTCTGGTCACTTCCTTCAGGTAAAGCTTAAGCTACAGGTTTCACTTTTTTATCTACTGTTTTATACTTTGTATTAATTTTAGCTTCATGAAATTCAAGAACAAATTTTGAAATTAAATCATATTTATTTAATGAGTTTAAAAGAATAGCTTGTAATAATTTTTCATCATGTCAGGTTTCATTAATTTCTTCAAATAAAAAAGAAAAAAAGGAAGTTTCAATTATATTTTTAATATTTTCATTTATAGACATATATCCTTTATCTTTAAAATAGTTTTCATGTTTTTTCATTATTTTCCTAGGAATATCTTTACTATTTAAAATTTGTACTTTTGAAGATGTAAAATAAACAGAAAAATTTTCTATTTTATGTACACATTTTTGAGAGATTTCAAACCAGTTACCATTGTTGTCCCGCTCAACAATGGTGTCTAGTAAAAATTCTTATCAAAGTATGTTCCAGAATCACTAAGAGATAGATGACTCTCGTGCATCTTCTCTTGTGATCTGATAGGTGTTTTCCTAATTTTTTCTCTATTTCTAATATGGTTTGGATTAAGACTCATTACTTGTGAGGATTGTAAATCATCTTTTGACCTAAATCTTGCATATGCAAAGACGTCTTCCATTATTTTTGTTTCCATTCGTGTTTCACGGATAAAGGGGTTTCCTAAGATGATTTCATAAATACAATTATCTTATATAAAAAAGTAAAATGTTTCATTTATCCCTCCTATTGAAATTGGAATGTTTGCACATGCTCCTAAAAGTGCACCACATCGGTTGTCTGTTGTTCTCATAATCCACCCATGTTGTTTATCTATAGGCCATCTAAATTTATCATATAATTCTTTTGATATTACGTTAATTTCTGAACCTGAATCTAGTAAAGCTAAAGCTTTACATGAATTTCCTAAAATTACTTTGATCTCAGGTGTTCCCATGGCCCAAAAACTCTTTTTGTAATTGCTTTTAGATTTTTCCTGTATATTATCTGGAAGAATTGGTCCTAAAAAATTTTTATTAACGTATCCTTCACTTTGTTCCTCATCATCAGAATCAGAAGATAAGGAGTCTTTAGAAATATGAGTTACATCTACATTGTCATGCATTTCAATATGGATATTTAGTGGAAATCTTTTCTTTGAATCATTTTAATAAAGTTATCTTTAAATTCTAATTTAGCTATAGTAAATAATTGTTCAAGTGAGATAGTCACTTGACTTTTTAAAAGAATATCATACAATATTTCTTTTTTTTGTCATTTTTTTGTTCTAGTTCTGAAGTTAAAATAGCTTTTGGAATTCTTTTGGGTTTCTTTGTTTTTTCCTCATTTTTATCTGTTTCATCATTATTCTTTGAATCTAATTCACTAGGCTTTGATTCTGAAGGTTTGTTTGATGTCTTAGGTTGTTTGCCCTCCCTTATATCTCTTCTTTTCTGCTCATTTGAATCTATTTTTATTAAATTGTATATTTTTAGGTTCTTTTCTTAATTGTTTTCTAGTTACTCTTTGATTAGTTTCATCTAAATCTTGAGTTTCATCTCTTTTTCTCTTTTCTTCCACATTTGCAATATGTGAGAAGATAGAGAAATGATCTACAGGTGAGTTCCATGCTGTTTTATTCATTATATCATCTCTAGCTTTTATTAATGCTTCTATTGAATAATTTTTTGTTTCATTTGAGGTTTCATCCTCTAGATCACTCTCATCGCATTCTAATCTAACCCCAGATGAGCTTCTTTGTGCTTCAGATATATTTTCATATAGTTTTTGCATTCCACCTTTTCCCCAATTTATAGCTAGTGGGAGGTGGGTGCGGTAATCACATAGTTTTTTATCAATATCAATTACTAGTTTTCTTTCTTTTGCCTCTTTTAGAGATTCACAGGCATAAGACAAATGTTTTGTTGAGTCGCACCAAACACATCTTCGGGTGGGTGCGCCTCTTCGTTCATTATTCTGAGCTACTGGTTGATTCATTAAAGGTGCTATAGGTATAGGATTTATTTGTGGGGCATGAGTAAACTGAGAACCTAAAATTGTCCTATCTTGACTAGTTAAAGAATGAACTGTGTTTTGAAGTGTAGCCACTTCCTTAGATATATTTGTATGCATCTGCATCATATTATCTAATTTATTAAATAGTATTTCAAACTATAACTCACTAGGAATTTTAGATGTAGATGCTTGCTCAGTTGTATTAGAATTTATATTAATTTTAGGATTTTGAGTAGTTGGTTCTACTGTTCGAAAACTTAAATTCATATCATATAGTAATGATTGTCTTTGTTTCATCTGTGCTACTACTTCTACTACTTGTTTCATTTGTGCTACTACTCCGAGGTTCCTCTAGTCTCCTTTCTACTTCACTTCTAATGTCTGTAGGTAAAACTTTTAGAAAATAGAGAACTATATCTCGTGTAAGTGCAATCCTATCTTGCTCAGACAATTGTGAAAATCTCTTCATAAATTCACCATGTAATTGTGTAAGAGATATTTGGGTTTTAGGAGTGCTAAGCCACTTCATAAACCCTTCCTACTGTGTTGACTATGATCTTCTAAGTAAAATTCTTTATGCATTTGTTTTTTAAATTCTTCCCACTCAAGTGCACTTTGAGGTTCTATTACACTAATGGCTGAACCTATTGCAAGTCTTACTAAAAATGTTACCCATTTGATTACAGGCAAACCATGTAGTTTTACTAGGTCTTCAAATGTGTCTAAATAATTAGTTGCGTTAACTCTAGCGAATTTCCCTTTTCCTTTTAACATTGCTTCAACTACTTTTTGTCCTTGGGTTTCTGACATCATATTTTTAAATAATTCATCCATTTTGTTATGTATGTTTGAACTAGTTTGTTCTCTTACCAAGCTAATTAAATTGTTTGGCTCCAGTTTTACTTAACTTTAAGACCTTTAAATTCTTCTTGAAAAATAGATACTAACTTTCAAATGAAAAATTCTTGTTGAATTTTCAAACTAAAATCGTGCTAATCTAACAATCCTTAAAAATTTAATGAAAACTAGATACTAACTTTTCAAATAAATATCTTTTTGAATTTTCAAACTAAAATCGTACTAATCAAGCAATCCTAAATAGATACTAACTTTCAAATGAAAATTCTTGTTGAATTTTAAATCCAGCAATTGTGAATATTTTAAGCTCGTCTAAAGTTCTATTTAAAAAGAAACAAACAGATTCAAGTTTAGAAAATATACCTGGCAGTTGATGCAGAAGCTATACTGCATATGAAATTTTCAAATATACATTTGTTGAGCAATACATGCCTAATACAAAGAATCTAAGTGCTATGTGTGCAAACGTATTTCTTCAAGTACTTGATGGTAAGGGTGAAGAGATGAGGTTCACTACTTGCCTATTCTCGTGGAGGTGCTCAAAGCATAAGACCAGCCCTCAACATCTAGGGAATTACAAGGTTTGTGAATTTTGCCTCTGCAAGATGACCACTTGAAGCTACTACAATGATGTAGCCTAAACCAAGCTATTGCATATGCAAGAAAAGGAAAAGAGTTTATACCTGTCCTGCTGTGCCGTTGTTTCACGTCGGGTTCAAATGTGGGAGCGATTCCTGACGACTGTTGGATCAATTCAATCGTCTCGCTAACAGCGCACATAGGGTGACTATGCAAAACAAGTATTTTTTTTCCTAAGGTCCGTAGGGCAAAGCGTTTCTATATCTTTCAACTGCGTCTAAATAGGATGGTAAGATTAATTCCTATCTAACTACTTTATCTTTAATGATTTTTGTTACGATTAAATCTAATTGAGAATTATCAATGTTTCTAGCTACGGATGGTGGAAAAAGTTCTTCACTATTTTTAGTACTAGGTGCAACAATGGAAATTAATGGTAATGTTCTAGATAAACTACGATCAAATTCTCTTGAATGCAAAGTTTCTTCTACAATTTTATCTTTAATAGTTCTTCTATTTCTTGAATTTTGATTAGCATTAACTTCAACTGGACTAGGAAATAGTATTTCAAATGTAGATGGAGGTAAAAAAGTATTACTTGATGAAGCTTCTTCAGACATATGATAAAATGCAAATAGATTAATATTATTAAAAATGTTTAAATGAATGGTTTCCTATACAAAAGTCATAAGATACTGATCATAAAAATGATATCCTATACAAAATAAACAATAGATTTTCAGCTAAGTAAATTCTTTCCACACTTCAAATCTTCAGTTCATCTTCAACATCGCTGCATATCATCTGAAAAATAACATGACAAACATAAGTATGCTTTTATAAAAGATTAAACACTCATTTAAAACTTAACATATTTAAAAACTCAGTTTAATATAAGATAATTAACCTTTCTAATTCATAAATATCAGAAGTACATACATTTATTCTAATATACGCATTGCAATAAAATATTTCATTAATACATTACTTTAAACATGCATCTTATAATTCATATATATACATAGCTTCATACACTTATACATATTCATACATGCTACATATGCTAATATACATCACATGCATACTAACATACATGCATGACATAACATACACTAACATAACTCACATGCATACATGCACATGCATAAATGAACATGCATACACATAAATGAACATGCATTTAACTAACATGCACAAATTTACATGCACTAATACACATGCATGAACATACATGCACTAACACAACTCACATGCATACATGCACATGCATAATTGAACATGCATACATAACATGCACTAACATTACTCACATGCATACATGCACATGCATACATGCACATGCATAAATGAACATGCATACATAACATGCACTAACATAACTCACATGCATACATGTGCATGCATAAATGAACCTGCATACATAACATGCACTACCTAACAACTAACATGCATACATTAATTAACATGCATTAACTAATATGCATAAACTTCTAACATGCATTAACATCTAATTATCTAACATCTTACATCTATGCACTATCTCACATCTAATATTCATTAACATTCCTAACTTTTACTTACACTTCCTAACATCTAACATTTAACATTCACTACCTAACATCTAACATGCATACATTAACTAACATGCCTAACATTTACATGGGTTCATGCACTAACGTCTAACACAGATACAAACATTTACTAAATTTAATGCATTTTCTAACAAGTTTCTATCAAGCTAAGGGTTGAAGGAGATTGGCTTATGGATAAGAAAAGGAAGGGATAAGATTGAATAAGGAGAAGTTTAGATAATATGATGAAATCTTTGAGAAAGATAAGGGATAATGGCTAAATGGACCCTCCTTCTGGTAACCTAGAATTTATAAAAAAGGTTTAGGAAATCAAATCATATATATGTAAATAATTTAGATAAATAAACACACACATACATCCATCATACCCTCCATTTCATACCAACATACATAATAAAATTATTAACCATTGATATCATTCATCTCAAACAAACGTACTCAATGCATACACATGCCATAATTAAATGAAAGTAAAAAATCAGTACTACTTAGTACATGTAAATAAATATATAATTTAAAAATGTTATAGTCCTAAGGTAAGTTACTAATTAAAACACCCACACACATACATACATAAATACATATAAATTCACACATATATATATAAACATAAACATTATAAATTATATTTATTTCATATACTTTTTAATATATAATTAATAAAAATTATTTTTATTAATTACGAAAATAAAACATATAAAATCTCATTATATAAACATAAAAAAGAAATAAGATTTCTAATATAAAATAAAGAAAACACAAAAAACTCTCTCATTCTCTCTCTCTCTCTCTATCTCTCTCTCTCTCTCTCTGTGCTGGTCGGGTTCGTCGGCTGGCTGCAGGGAGGAGAAAGGAAGAGGTTTAAAGAAAAAAACAAAACAAACAAAATAAAATAATAAAAAAATCAATTCTTTCTCTCTCTCTATCTCTCTCTCTCTCTCTCTCTCTGTTGCGCGTGGAGCGCTGATGCACCTCCGGCAAAGAAGAGAGGGAGAGGGAGAAGAGAGCGAAAAAGTGAAAGAGGGAATAAAGAAGGGAAAGAAGAAACATTAAAGAAAGGAGAAGAAAAAGAAGAAGAAAGGGAAGGAAGAATAGTGAAAAGAAGTAAGAAAAAGAATACTCCTCATCTCTGCATCGACTAATTCTAAAAGCAAAGAAATTTTCTTTGAATTGAATGAATGACAAAAGTAAGAGAGATGGACTTCTCTCTCCTCTTGCTAGAGGAAAATCATGGAAATGTGTGCACAAATAACTATAATCTAGAGCATAGAGTAAATAGAGTACCTGAAAAAGAACATGAGCTTATGAATACGACTCCCCTCTTTATATAGATGAGAGTAGACCACCATAACCCACATTTTCCCTAAGATAACTGATCCATGCAGCCTTCATTTTCTCCACATCACTCAACATATCTCAACTAGAAATTAGGGGTGGGATTTCCTCCATTTGATTTTCCAAAATACATAACTTTTACTAAAATCAATATTCTCTTGGCCTTTTATTTAGAATTTAATAAATCCAACCCTTCAATTCCTTTTTATTTATTTAATCACTTTTAGAATAAATACAACCCTTTAGAATAAATTAAATTAAGCCCATCAATAAATTTATTTGTATTCATAACCTTAGTGTTAAGAATGACAATTAATAATTAACATATTTAATTAACCATCTATAATTAAAATATTTACTAAGGTTTCATTTAATATATATTATCCTATTTATAAACTCATTTAGAGACTAAAACTTACTTAATTAACCTTTTTAACCATAGGTTTACCCTTAAACTAACTTCAAACCATGTTTTTAAATCCCAACTAACCCATAAACTAATCCTCTACCCTTCCATAACCCTCTAGATTTATTAATTAACCCTTAATTAACCTTGTAAACCCTTGACTAAGCCTTGATTTTTAATCTATACCCATAATTATATTTGAAAACACCTTGATAAATACTTCTCCTCTGAGAACAGGGATTACGACCACCACTTGCTAGAGAGAGATGACTCTCCTCCCAACCAAATGCCTCTATATATAGCTCTCTCTAGGGGACTGCCTTCTTGGGCAGGTGGATACTAACCATCCATGTGTCGGCCATGTAGCTACATGTGCGCCAAGTGTCCCAGTTAACTTGAGTTAACTCAAGTGGATGCTTCTAGAAGGCTCTAGATCTCTTTGGGCAAAATAATCTCCCCATGTTCCCCATGGGGATTGAAACCAAGACCTCCTCCTTCACATCCTTGAGACTTAACCACTAAGCTAAGTGGGTCACTTGTTCACAAGAGCACAAGACCTCCTAGTAAGTCTAAACTTGAGATCTTTGTTCATACACACGGATGACCAAACGGTGTCCGATTTTAGATCTGTCTGAACCGGCCAGACCCTTGGATCATTGACTTACTTTATTACATTTGGGCTCATCAAAACCAAAGCCTCAATCTTCCTCTTCCACGCATTCCTCTAATGATGGTGATTTGCAAAAGAAGAAGAGATGCAAATATTGCCAGAACACTGGTCATACTATTGATGAGTGTAGAAAGCTTGCTAAATGCAATGAAAATAAGAAGGAATCTGGCATGTCTATTGCTAAAAATTCAGAAAATGCAAAGAATGATGAAGCTAACATGGCTCAAGTTTTTAGGGCACGTGTTGTTACATGTCATTATGATGCATCTTTGCATTCTAAGTGTATGGTTGTGAGCGAGGCTAATTCGGATTGGTTCTTGGATACTGGTGCTTCAAAGCACATAACATCATGCAAAAGATTTTTTGCCTCTTTGAAAGACACACACAACAGTGGTATCAGATCCAAAGCATATGTGCAACAATATGGCATTGACTATGAGGAAACTTTTGCACCTACTTCACGCATGACTACCATTTGTACCATGGTTGCATTGGCTGCCCATCGAGGTTGGAAAGTGCATCAATTGGACATAAAAACAACATTCTCGAATGGTGATTTGAAAGAAGAGGTTTATGTGAAGCAAACTCTTGGATTTGCTATGAAAGGGAAAGAGCATATGGTTTGTCGCTACCCTTGTATGGTTTACTCCTGTGTCCACTAGTGATAATTGCTTTTTCCTTGGAGACTCATGCATATCTTCGTTGAGTAAGAAGCAACCTATAGTGGCAACATCAAGTTGTGAAGCTAAGTACAGGGTAGTTTTCACAGCTACAGTGGAGTGCATATGGCTAAGATGCCTATTGATCGATCTTTGCATGGAGATTGATGCTGCTATAAATATTCTCACTGATAGTCACAGTGCTTTGTCTATTGCACAAAACCGAGCGTTTCATGCACGGACCAAACATATTGAGGTGCATTATCACTATGTGAGAGAGTGCCTTCATGTAGGAGATATTGATTTGGTATATATTCCTACACAAAATAATGTGGTAGACATATTCCCCAAAGCTCTTCCACCAAAAAATTTTGAAGCTTTTGACAAAGCTTTAGGCTTATTACCTTGTGAGGGGTGATCTATCACTCCCTGTATGAGTTCACATCATTCGCTCCATGGGGGTTTGTTACACTTATGTGTTCCTCGAGTAGTTTTGATGTGAACCTTTTTCCCTATACATCAGCACTTTTTACTCTAGTGCTGGCTATAGGTTTTTTCCCCATGTTAACACATACATGATTTGCTTATATGTGGTGGTACTTTGTACTTAGGGATATAATTCAGCTCTTACTTGAGTTCAGTTCATTCTCAATAAAGAGAGCTATTCCAGCCATCCTCTTCTCTGTGTGTCTTCTGCATTTGTGCTCCTTGTGTGTGCTTCTCGTGTGTCTATAGCACTTCTACACACACCCAACATAGACACTCTGTTAAGAAAATTGGAAATGTCAAGGCTTTAGATGGTAACATGAACCTCTTAAGTACGGTTTTTAATGTGTCAAACATAACCAAAAACCTAATTAGTGTTGGGCAAATTATTGAGAAAGGCGTATAGGTCAAATTCACAAGGCATGGAGCATATGTGGAAGACCCTCAACAAGGCTTCAACAGGATTGCAAAAGGTGAGAAATCTGGTAGACTCTTTAATATAGAAGATAATAGAAATATTGCACTCTTCAACGACAAGGATTAGACCCTATCTGAACTAGAGATATGGAATAAAAGGTTAGTTCATATATGTGAAAGAACACTAAAGAAAATATGTAGGGATCAGAGTGTGCTTGGCATTCCAAATGTGTCCAAGTAACACATGATATACAAATGTGAAGCATGCCAATTGTGTAAAGCTCACAGGTAACCATTCAACAAAAAAGGGTACATGTATGAAGACTAATTAGAGCTTGTGCACACTCATGTGACATGGGGACCTAATAGAGAACCATCAATCTCAGGTCCAAGGTACTATGTTTCATTTATAGATGATTATAGTAGATGGACATTTCTTTACTTCATTAAGCATAAAGATGAAGTATTTACTTGTTTCAAAAAGTATTTGGCATTGGTTGAGAACCAAACAGGTAGAAGCTTGAAGAGGATCAGATTTGATGGAGGTGATGAGTACTTCTCACATGAGTGTGGCTCATTCATATAGGATAGAGGTATAAAGAGAGAGGTCACAACAAGATACACTCCAGAGTTAAATGGAGTAGCAAAGAGGAGGAATAAAGTAATAGTAGAGGCTGCAAGATCAATGTTGAATGAAAAGTTAATACCAAATTACCTATGGGCAAAGGATGTTTCCATATCCACGTACTTGATTAATAGGATCCCATCAAAATCCTAAGGTGGAATGACACCATATGAGGCATGGAATAGCAGGAGACCCTCATTGGACCGTTGTAAAATCTTTGGGTGCATTGCTTATGCACATATTCCCTCATAGATCAGAGGGAAGCTTGATCCAAAAGCTGAAAAGTGTATATTCATTGGCTATGACCAAAAACAAAATGGATATAGGTTATACAATCCCACTAACAAATGTTTTAAAGTTATTAGGGATGTAGTTTTTGATGAAAATAATTCATGGTTTGAAGAAGATTGTAGGAAGATCAAGTTACCTTATCATTTGGAAAGTGATTTTCCAACTCTCACCCAAGAAGATCAAAAAATACCAAAAGACGTCAATTCAGAGGATGAAGAACAGATTGACTTTAGGGCTTCCAAGTCAAAAGCCAAGACCACGTTCAAGCAATTGGAAGACATTCCATAGTCGTCCAACCAAGCATTGAGAGGATCTCAAAGGGAGAGTAAAAAAGCCATAAGGTATGGCTATGACACATCATTAGTCACCAAGCAAAGTAAATCACTAAAGACTCTATGACAGAAGAACCTTCTTCATTTGAAGAAGCTAATAAGAAGAAATAATGGAGAGAAGAAGTTGAAGCATTTCATGAAAACAATACTTTGGATTTGGTTCACAAGAATGCACACATGAAGGTAATAGGATCCAAGTGGATATATACAATCAAGAAGACTAAAGATGGTTCTATAAATAGATACAAAGCAAGGCTAATGGGAAAGGGGTTTACTCAAACACATGGACTGGATTATGAAGAAAATTTTTCACCTGTGGATTAGATGTCAACAATTAGGGTTTTTATAAGTGTTGCTCCTTCTAAGAATTGGATCCTATATCAGTTAGATGTTAAGAATGCATTCCTAAATCGATGGATCTCAAAAGAAGTGTACATGGCTCAATCACTAGGGTATGAAGATAAGGACAAACCAAGCTATATATGCAAGCTAAGGAAGACACTCTATCGTCTAAAGCAAGCTCCTAGAGCTTGGAACCATAGGCTTGTAACATATTTACAAGATCAAGGATTTATTACTAGCAAAGCAAATTCTTCTTTATTCATAAAGAAGACCAACTCAAAAGTTATTTACTTACGTGTCTATGTGGATGAGATTATCATTACAAGGAATGATGCTAATGGCATCAAGCAGGTTAAAGCTCAAATGATTGAAGAGTTTAAAATCAGTGACCTTGGTTTGCTAACATACATTCTTGGATTAGAACTTGTGTACATAGATTTTCGTGTGTTTATTACTCAAAGGAAGTACATTCAAGATATGTTGATAAAATTCAAGATGAAGAATACTCAAATTGTAGATACACCCATGGAATTCAATCATAAACTTAGTTCTCATGAGGGAGAACTTCTTGAAGATGTTACACATTACCAATAACTTGTTGGGAGTCTCAATTATGCAACCCTTACAAGAGTAGAAATATCTTATGGAGTAAGTACATTAAGCTAGTTTATGCATACACCAAGAAAACCTCACTTGGAAGCTACCAAGAGGATCCTAATATATCTAAAGGATACCATAAATGAAGGGCTATTTTACCCATTCACTTCTGATTTGAACATAAAGATGTGTTCTGATGTAGATTGGGCTGGCTCCAAGGATGATAGGAGGAGCACCTTAGGAATATAATTGTCTTTTGCATGTTGAAAGCTAATATCATGATCATGAAAGAAGGAACCAACTATGGAATTGTCATCTATAGAGGCAGAATATAGAGGCTTAGCAAATGCAACACAAGAGGCTATGTGGCTCAAACAACTCTACATAGATTTGGGGTTGCATTCTTAGACTCTAGTGATTTTTGGAGACAACACTAGTTCACTTCATTTGGCTGCTAATCCTGTATATATATCATGCAAGGACTAAGCACATTGAAGTGCACTATTATTATGTAAGAGAGAAATTTCTTAGAAAGGACATTCAATCGTCCTATGTATCAACTCATTTGCAATGTGCAAATATACTCACAACATCTTCAGATGGAAATAAGATGAAAAAGTTCAAGATGATGTTTGATTTGCAGGAGATCAAGGTGGAATGAAGAAAAATCATGTTAGGCTTGAGGGGGAGCTGTTCGTGCAAGAGAATCCAAGTCTACATACTTGGATAATTAGCATGTATTCCATATAATCACAAATGATGAGTCCCTTGTAAAATCAATTACTTTTACCCATGTAAAAGTTCAAATTTTAGATGCACTAATTCCATGAGGAGTTAGATGGAATTGAATCTTGAGTTATTTGATGAGAGAATAAATACTATAGTTTAGGAATTACTTTTAGGTGAGCAGTTGAATTTTAATTCAAAGATTGGCTTCATCACAAACTATAAAAGAGGATAAAAAAGACTCGCGGACATGAGAGATTAGAAGAGCCCGATTATGAGATGATTTTGAGAGGGACATAAGTGATTAGTGTGCTCATCGCATAGCTACTTCACTAACCTCACATTGCACAATTGAATATTTCCAATGAAATTGTATTACAATGTGATTTAATACATACACATTGATCAACTCAGAACAATGAGCTTCAGAGAGATTCTTCTCAGTGCATGATTCATCATTTGATAAGTTCTAAAGTTTTATAGAATCATCATATTATCTATGTCATAATTAGAAATTTTCATTGTTATTTATTCACTTAATTGTGAGATATCTTCATATGAATACTCTCTGGTCTGTAGTCCGGAGCACCCTGAAAATATCAAGTAAGTCCTGTAACTTGCTAAACATCATTCTCAGTGTTTAATCTATCTTTCTTATTGAAATAACTCATGTTTGGTAGCTATATAAGTTAATTAGATAGCACCAAAATGATATTGGCTATTTGCTAGCAAGTTGAGAGCACTATTCATTCTACTAAACATGTGTAGAGACTAAAATAGAAATCTATGATCTTGGATGAATTTCCTACTCATGTGTTTTGATCGATTGATTAGTGGATCATGTTCCAAAGCACATGAGTGATTATTTGTGATCATTAGGAAACTATAGAGGTCTACTACACTCTCAACCATTTTTTCTTGGCTAGTGTGAAGCAAGGTTTTGCAGCACCACTTCATCTCTAAAAACCATCCACCCTCTCCTACAACAATATGATTTATGTGTCATGCAAATGAATGTGAATGTATGAGAATTCAAATTATGTGCTCTTTTGAACTCAAAATATGCATACTTTTATGCATGTAAAATTAAAACGATGCAAATATATTATGCGTTAAGGAGCGTGACTCATGAAAGGGGCTTTCACAAATTTATTC
>CM035427.1:42892758-42912758 GCA_020310875.1 Ceratopteris richardii
ATTGGACAACATATTCCATGTTACACTCCAACAATGCATTGTTCAACATATTCCATAAGTTATAACACTTTAACAATGCATTGTTCAATAATATACAACATGCCTCTCAGTTGACAAGCAACTCACCTCAGTTGATAAAATAATTTAACACTCTAACAATTACAATGCATTGTTCAACATATTCCATGTTACATTCCAACAATAACAATGCATTGTTCAGCATATTCCATGTTACTGTTACAATCCAACAATGCATTGGCCAACATATTCCATGTTGCTATTCAACAATGCATTGGCCAACATATTCCATGTTACAATCCAACAATGCATTGGCCAACATGTTCCATGTTACAATCCAACAATGCATTGGCCAACATATTCCATGTTACACTCCAACAATGCATTGTTCAACATATTCCATAAGTTATAACATGCCCCTCAGTTGAAAAAGCAACTGACCTCAGTGATAAAATAATAAACATGGATGGCCAGTCACATGTTTCATCATTGAATAAAAATAATAGGCATGTGCCATGTAAAATCACATGCATGGAAATGTTCATGGAGCTGTTACATTAATGTGTTATTGAGTACTTGTGCGTGTAGTAGTGACATCATGATCAATGATTGTCTCAAGAATTAGAAACGTGATCTTGAGCAATAAAATCAGCCATCAGAATGTCAGTTTGGGTGAGGGACATGGGAGTGGGAAGCTTTTTACCAAAAACAATGTTAAAATCTAACATCACGATCAGATAACATTACTTTAGGAAATCCATGATGTGGGAAAAAGCATTTTATGAATAATTTTGCATCTTGGAAGACTGGTGATAAAATCGATAGAAATTTGTTCCCATGGTTTGTTTGGAATGGGAAGGGGCATTAATAACCCAAATGGTTTACCATGATGACGCTTTACACGTTGACATACAATGCATTGAGAAACATAATGTGCAATATCTTTCTCCATGTGTGGCCAAAAGAAGAAATCTTTGCAGGCAGAAATGGTGCTTTGTATGCCTCGATGACCCATGTAAGATGGTTCATGCATTTCTTTGATGACAAAATCTTTCAAAGCCTAGGTTATGCATAATCTATGTTGAAAATAAAGAAAACCATTATGAAATGTATAATGTTAATGAGATAAAGATGCACCATTGTTGAAGTCATGCCTGTTGGAGCAGAGCAATCATCAATAAGTAATTACATGAAGTCGAGAAGTGAAAAGATATGTGGAAGGTTGAAGATTAGTTTCAAAGGAAGAGAATAGAATCAGAAACTTTTCTTTTATATATTATTCTTGTAAATAGTTCAATGTATTTGAAAGGATGACAAGTTAGACTCGTATATATATCTATAGATACGTACTCATAGTATGAGAGAGAGATATAGATGAGATAGAGAAGAAAATAGGTGGATAGAAGATGAACATTGTATGTATCATCAATCAGATGTATGAGAAGTTATGAGAAGGAAAATGTTGCAGAAATTTGCGCGTCGATTTTTCCTCCTATTCTCCTTCTGTGCTTAATCTTATGAGAAATCCTTTTGTACACATCTAAGTCCATAGTTAATCAATCTATGGCTAAAGTTTGAGAGTCTAATTGCAAAAAGGCTGAGAGAATTTTGAATAGGAACATTTGTATGTGAAAAGCTCTGAGTGTCTTCTGAAACAGGCGCATATTTTGTGTTCAAAGAAATGGATAGTGCTCAGTGCACAGTGTAAAGTTTTACACAAATGAGGACTCAAAATCTAATTTGAGAGGTAAGCCATCTATGGCTAAAAGCATTTGGCTAAACGGGCTGTAGTTTGGGAGAACCATAGCTTAGAAGTTACAGGTGTCAAAGTCGCCATTGCAGAGAAGCGGTTTCAAACATAGGTAAAGTATTTCAGTCATTTCTCACAGTATACTCAATCATTTGAAGAGATTTAAGTTGGAGAAGGTGTGCAATCTCAAGGTGACACATTCTACAAAGTTTTATAAAAAACTTTACACAAATGATTAGTCAATCAGTGATTAATCTACAGCACACTTTTCTGAGAATTGATTTTTTTCAGATTAGTCAATTTCTTGATAAGTTGGTGATTGTTCTCTAAAATTAAGTGGAGTCTGAAGTTGTTCTTCATATAGAGGTGATCTAAATTCAAGGACAACTTGTTCTTTTGGAGATTAACACTCTCCATCAGTTGTATCAGAGCAGGTTGTATCAAAATTGAGGAAAGGGAGACTCCGACTGCTGCAGACATTTAAACTTTACATCTCAAAGGATCAAAAGGATAAAGTGTGAAGAAAGATTGAAGGAAGACACATTGAAGCTGTCAAAAGGATCAGAAGGAGTAACATTCGAAGCCAAGGTACATTTATTTCTCACAAGGATTAAAGATTTGATAGTACAAGTGAAGAAAGGATGGGAGATAGTCTCCAAATTGAGAAATTGGATAGAGAGAACTATCCTGCATGGTCAATGAGGATGGAAGCTCATCTTATGAGCAAAGACTTGATAGATTACTTTACAGGAGAAGAAGAAAAGCCTCAATTCAGAGATCATAGTGTTCCAACTAGGGAGGAATTGTCAGATTTGAAGAATTGGATGAAGAGAGATGCTCAAGCTAGGAGCATTATCTATATGGCAGTCAATGACTAGTTGCTACCTCACATTAGAGGTCTTGAAAGTGCAAGTGATATTTGGAGTGCTTTGGAAGAGCATTTTCAGAACACAACTAAATCAAGGAAGGCTTCATTATGGGCAGAGTTTACTACTTTCAAGAAGAAGGCTTCACAATCAATATCTGATTATGTGACAAAGATGAAGGACATTGCAGATTCTTTAGGTGAAGTGGATGAGGATATTGAAGAAGACAAATTGGTAACACAAATTCTCAGAGGGCTAAGAGGAGATGAGAAGTGGAAGCCTTTTATTTTGTCTACAGAACTTTCATTAGACCATTTCACTCCTGATTTGAATCAATTGTTAGGACATATGCTAACTTTTGAGAATGATATCAAAGGAGATGTTGACAAGAGTGCAGGTCATGCAATGTACTCTAAAGACAAGAAGAAATCTAACAAAGGAAAGCAACAATCAGGTGAAGAAGAAGGTACTTCAAGCCAAGCAAATTTCATAAGAGGAAGAGGAACTGGCAGAAGTAGAGGAAGAGGCAGAAATAACAAAGAGAATGTCAGAGCTTGTTGGATATGTGGTAAGACCAATCATCTATCTCATGATTGTTGGCATAATAATCAAAGCAATGGTAATTTTAATCAGAACTTTAATCAAAGAGCAAGAGGTGGTAGATTTCAGAGAGGAAACTTCAGAGGTAGAGGTGGTAGGAATTCTTTTGGAAGAGGTGGAGGAAGAAGCTTCCAAAATCCCTATAATAACACTTACTACAATTATGCATCAGATCAGAAAGAAGATTCGAGTCTTATTATGAATGCAACATGTGAAGCCTCACATGAAGATATGAGAGTATTTTATATTGACTCAAGTTGTAGAAATCATCTGAGTGGAAACATTGCTTTGATGACTGATCTAGATCATAATGCAATTAATCATACAATTCAAATAGGTGATAATACAAAGCATAAGGTAAAGTCAATTGGTTCAGTCAAAGCCAAAGATGGGAGCACTCTTTTGAGCAAGGTTCTTTATGTTCCTACAATTCCAAAGAATTTGATAAGTGTAGGTCAAATTGTGGAGAAAGGATATGAGGTAAGGTTTACTAATGATGGAGTTTATGTTGAAGACCCTAGTCAAGGGTATAAACAGATTGTTACAGGAAAGAAGGAAGGAAGACTCTTCACATTAAAGGTACAAGGAAATATTGGACATGCTATGTTTACATATGGAGAACAGAAGGTATCTGAATTGGATCTTTGGCACAAAAGACTTGGACATTTTAATGAGAAAGGTATCAAAGAAATGATAAACAAAGGTTCACTACTTGGATTGCCTAACATTTCAGGTCAACACATGACATACAGATGTGAAGCATGTCAGTTAGGTAAGGCTCATAAGCAATCATACAATAAGCATGGTTTTATGTATTCAGAAAGACTTGAATTGGTACATACAGATGTGTGGGGTCCTTCAAAGGACTTTAGTATAAATGGTTCAAGATATTATGTCATATATGTTGATGATGCTACCAGGTGGATCACAATCTATGTGATCAAAGACAAATCAGAAGTGTTTAATACATTTAAACACTATCATGCATATGCAGAGAGAATTACAGGTCAAAAATTGAAGAGGTTAAGGTCAGATGGAGGGGGAGAGTATTTCTCTAATGAGTTCAGTGATTACTTGTGGAATGCAGGTATAAAGAGAGAAGTTACTTGCACGTACTCTCCTCAACAAAATGGGGTAGCAGAAAGAAGAAACAGGACACTTGTTGAATTTGCAAGATCCATGATGAAAGAGAAGAATTGCCCAAATTATTTGTGGGTTGAGGCTGTAAATACAGCCACATATTTGGTTAATAGATTGCCTTGTAAAGTTTTGCAGGGTATGACACCATATGAAGCTTGGTGGGGTAAGAGACCTACCTTGGATCATTGTAAAATATTTGGTTGCTTGGCATATGCATATGTGCCATCTCAATTGAGGCATAAGTTGGAGCCTAAAGCAGAGAAGTATGTATTCATTGGTTATGATGACAAGCAGATGGGTTATAGGTTGTGGAGTCCATCCACAAAAAAATTCTTTGTGTCCAAGGATGTTACATTTCATGAGCAAAGTACTTGGTATGCAGGTACATCTAATGTATATGCAGAAGTTGAAGAAATTATGAATATGAAGAAAGGCAAACCAAAGATTCAAATACTTGATGAAGGAGAGAAAAATGAAATACAGGTTGAAGGTGAAAAAGTACCAAGGTTTGATCTAGAGTCTGATGAACCAGAAACCTCAAGAAGTGGAGAACTTAGGAGGTCTACAAGGCACAAATGGCAACCTACAAGGTATAGTTATGATACTTCATTCTTGACTACTAAGGATTATGCTTACATGATAAAAGCAGATGAAGAACCATCTACATATGATGAAGCCAAAGGAAAGAAGAATTAGGAAGAAGCTATGCAAGAAGAGTATGATGCAAAGATGGAAAATCACACATGGGATTTGGTTCCTAGACCTAATAGCCGGAAAATCATTGGATGTAAGTGGGTTTATAAAACAAAAAGATTTGCAGATGGAAGTGTGTCTAGGTACAAAGCAAGACTTGTTGTGAAGGGATATGCACAGACATATGGAGTGGACTATGATGAGACTTATAGTCCTGTGGCAAAAATGACAACTATCAGAACACTTATAGCAATTGTTGCTTGCAAAGGTTGGAAAGTATCTAAATTAGATGTTAAAAATGCTTTTTTGAATGGTTACATTTTAGATGAAGTTTACATGGAGCAACCAGAGGGGTTCAAAGATCAAGTGTATTCAAATTATGTGTGTAAGCTCAAGAGAGCTTTATATGGTTTGAAGCAGGCTCCAAGAGCTTGGAATTATAGGCTTGTAAAGTTCTTAAAGGATCTTGGATTTCAAGCATCAAAGGCAGATAGTAGCTTGCTAGTCAAAGCAAGTGAAGATGGATTCATTTATGTTTGTATTTATGTTGATGACATAATACTTACAGGAACAGATGATAAAGGTATACAAATGATTAAGAAGCAGATTGAGAAAGAGTTCAAAATCAGTGATTTAGGAAATTTGTCATTCTTCTTGGGAATGGAGATTTCATATAGTCAACATGGAGTATATGTAACCCAAGAAAGGTATCTTAAAAATTTGCTAACCAAGTTTAAAATGGAAGATTGCAGGATAGCACCAACTCCAATGGAAGTTAATCATAGATTGAGTAAATATGGAGGAGAAGAATTCAAAGATATGAAGCTTTATCAGAGTTTGGTGGGTAGCCTGATTTATGCTACATTAACAAGACCAGATTTGTCATATGCAGTTGGAGTTCTATCTCAATTCATGCATTGTCCTAGAAAGGAACATTGGATTGCAGGACAAAGAGTACTTAGGTATATCAAGGGTACACTCAAAGAAGGGTTGTACTATGGGTTTACCTCAGATACAAGAGTCAAAATATATAGTGATGCAGATTGGGCAGGTAATATGGATGATAGAAGATCAACACATGGATATTTGTTCTATGTGGGAGACAAACTAATATCATGGTGTTCTAAGAAGCAACATACAGTTGCTTTATCATCTACAGAAGCAGAATACAAAGGCATGGTGGAAGCTGCAAAGGAAGTAATTTGGGTAAGACACTTATGAAGAGTTTTGATGTGATTCAGAGTACTCCTATCATTTGTGGAGACAATATGAGTTCTTTATATTTGGCAGCAAATCCCGTGTTTCATGCTAGAACTAAACATATTGAAATTCAGTATCATTTCTTGAGAGAGAAGGTCATTGATAAAGAAATTTACGTAATGCATACTCCTACAAAAGATCAACTTGCAGATATGATGACAAAAAGTTTGTATGGACCTAAGTTGCAGAGGTTTAAAGATATGGCAGGAATAAAGAAGATGCAGGTAATCACAATTGATGATTGAGGGGGAGCTGTTGGAGCAGAGCAATCATCGATAAGTAATTACATGAAGTCCAGAAGTGAAAAGATATGTGGAAGGTTGAAGATTAGTTTCAAAGGAACAGAATAGAATTGAAAACTTTTCTTTTATATATTATTCTTGTAAATAGTTCAATGTATTTGAAAGGATGACGAGTTAGACTTGTATATATATCTATAGATACGTACTCATAGTATGAGAGAGAGATATAGATGAGATAGAGAAGAAAATAGGTGGATAGAAGATGAACATTGTATGTATCATCAATCAGATGTATGAGAAGTTATGAGAAGGAAAATGTTGCAGAAAATTGCGCGTCGATTTTTCCTCCTATTCTCCTTCTGTGCTTAATCTTATGAGAAATCCTTTTGTACACATCTAATTCCATAGTTAATCAATCTATGGCTAAAGTTTGAGAGTCTAATTGCAAACAGGCTGAGAGAATTTTGAATAGGAACATTTGTATGTGAAAAGCTCTGAGTGTCTTCTGAAACAAGCGCATATTTCATGTTCAAAGAAATGGATAGTGCTCAGTGCATAGTGTAAAGTTTTACACAAATGAGGACTCAAAATCTAAGTTGAGAGGTAAGCCATCTATGGCTAAAAGCATTTGGCTAAACCGGCTATTTTTTGGGAGAACCATAGCTTAGAAGTTACAGGTGTCAAAGTCGCCATTGCAGAGAAGCGGTTTCAGACATAGGTAAAGTATTTCAGTCATTTCTCACAGTATACTCAATCATTTGAAGAGATTTAAGTTGGAGAAGGTGCGCAATCTCAAGGCAACACATTCTACAAAGTTTTATCAAAAACTTTACACAAATGATTAGTCAATCAATGATTAATCTGTAGCAGACTTTTCCGAGTATTGATTTTTTTCAGATTAGTCAATTTCTTGATAAGTTGGTGATTGTTCTCTAAAATTAAGTGGACTCTGAAGTTGTTCTTGATATAGAGGTGATCTAAATTCAAGGACAACTTGTTCTTTTGGATATTAACACTCTCCATCAATGCCATGCATGTGAGAAATACAAATCAGATGCATAAGTGGAAATCATTTGTTTGAAAATAATGAATTTGGATAGCAAAAATATTATTCAAAACAACAGAATGCAAAGGAAAACGACTAAGAGCATCAGCTACAACATTAGCTTTACGAGGCTGATATTGTATCATGGGCTGGAAATTTTGAATGAATGATGCCCATTTAAGAGGCCTATCAAAGATTAAAGGTTGACTTAATAAATTCTTAATAGCCTGGTTATCGGTTTTTAATTAAGACCTCTCAACCCATAAGATAGTGTTTCCAAATTCGCAGAGCATGCACAACTGCTAGCAAGTCTTTATCATACGTACTATAATTCTTTTATGAGGGCTTAAGCTTCCTACTCTTAAATGCAATGGGATGGTCATTTTGCATTAAAACAACACCTATTCCTGAACCACTAGCATCAGTAACAACATGAAAGGGTTGTGAAAAATCAGGTAATCGTAAAACAGGTGCATGCAAAAGTGCATGTTTTGAGTTTTTCATAGGACTATTATTGGGTAAGTCCCCATGAAAATTTTATTTTCTTTTTCAACAACAAGGTAAGAGGCAATGCTAAATAAGAAAAATTTCGAACAAACTTCCTATAGAAACTAGCCAACCCAAGAAAAGAACGAACATCATTGACTGATTGTGGTGTAGGCCATTCTACTATAACTCTAATCTTTTTCGGATCCACATGCACACCTTCACTTGAAATAATAAATCCTAAATATTCTAGCTTACGTTGGAAGAAGTAACTCTTTTCAGGATTAGCATAAAGTGTGTTCTCTCGTAACAAATGAAAAAGATGATGTTCATGTTCACTATCATTCTTACTGTAAACAAGTAAATCAGCAAAGAATACAAGAACAAAAGCTTGATAATCAAGAAAAATATTGTTCATCATTCGTGCAAATGTAGGAGGGGCATTAATAAGTCCAAAGGGCATTACCATAAATTCATAATGGCTAGTTTGAGTTCTAAATGCAGTCTTAAAAATATCACTTTGTGTCATACGAATCTCATGGTAACCCGATTTAAGATCAATTCTACTATAGACACGAGCTCCTCGTAACTTATCTAAGAGATCCTCTATTCGTGGAATAGGGTATCTATTCTTTATTGTGATCTTATTAAAAGCTCTATAATCAATGCACATTCGATAAGTTTTATTCTTCTTCTCTACTAAGAGAACTGGTGCTCCAAATGGGGAAAAACTAGGCCCTGTAAGTCCTTTTTGTAGTAGGTCTTTTACTTGGTTTTCTATTTCCTTTTGATGTAGTGGGCCATGTCTATAAGGTGCTTTATGAGGAGGAGAACTACCAGAGACTAAGTCTATGCTATGGTCCAAGGATCCTCGAGATGGTGGTAGTTCAGAGGGTTACTCAGACATAAAACAATCATTGTAAGTACTCATGAAAGGTTTATATGCATTAGGAAGTGTATGAATATAATCCTTGATGACATTGAAAAAAACAATGCATGAGTTAAATCCTTTCCTAAATGCACGCTTTACTTGAGTGTGACTAATCAATGGAAACAACTGGAAATCATGATGTGCAGACAAAGTAGTGATTTGACCTTTGAATTCAAAGTTAAAGGTATGTGTATGGTAATCAATACGTGGGTTATAATGGTGACGAGAAGGCATACCTAGTATAACATCATAAGATTGGAAAGGTGCAATTAAAAATGTTCGTGAATCAACATATGGTCCTATGTTAATCATAACATCTTGCACTTCTTGTATTCCATTATAACGACTACCTTGAAATGCAGCTTTCACTTTATATAAGGACGAAAACATTTGTAATTTAAGTTCCTATACTAATAAATGTGAAATGAAGTCATGTGAACTTCCATCCTCATGTAGAATTTTAACTAGTTTGTTATTTATTGTACCCTGCATGAAAAGGAGAGAGTGAAGAGAGATATCATTACCCAAGGTACTTAAGTCCTTCTCCAATGATTCCTCTGTCCAAACAAGAGGAATTTCTTCATTATGGACCTCCATGTTATGAAATTGAGCTGTAGCTGGTTTCATGTGAAGAGGTCGCAATCTGCACCTTACTTTTGTATGTCCAGGTTTACCACAATTCCAGCAGGTGATTCGTGGTCGCTTCTGTTGGGCATTCACTACTGAAGTTTGAAGGGTAGGTGGTTTGGTTGGTTGGAGAGATGAAGCAACAGGTGGAGTTGAGGAATTGGATTGTGGAGGACGAGGAAAACTAGGGTAAGATGGCGCATTAAAAGTACACTCCATAGGAAATGCAGGTTTAACATAAAGTGGTCGTAGGGTGTGAAGCTTAGCTTGGATTCCCACCTCCATACCAACTTCCATCGTAAGGTTGTCTGCCTCAGTTTGTATCTGTTGGAGGACTTCATCACGTTGTCGAATCTCATTTTGAGCTCCTCGAAGCTCATGCTGAAAAACTCTAGTTGTTGTTCAAGTGTTGCCTCAGGTAGAGGTGAATTGAATTACTATAATCCTCCATGGTGCTCTTGGACCCTTAAGCTAGTGCTTTCCTCTCGGAATGTACACTCAGGGAATGTACCCTAGCCAAAAAGTACCCTGTCTGGATGTACCATGGTGTACCCTCAAAAGTGTACCCTGATAAGTGTACCCTGGTGTACCCTCAGAAGTGTACCCTGGTGTACCCTGAGACGCGCTACGTTGCGTCGCACCGTGCCGCCTTGAAAACTGCAAGTTATGTTAAATTTAAGGAGAGAGAACTTGAGTATTAACACCAAGAGATGGAGAAGTGGTTAAAGAACTTCCCTTGAAAGTAGGAGGTTGTGGGTTCAAATCATCCTACCTTAGGGAATCTAAACCTCTCTATTGCCACTCAAAATTAAAATTGCCTCGCGTGTAGCCAACGGCTGCCAACGGTCGCCAAGGGAGCCTTGGGTGCCAATGTTGCCAATGTTGCCAATGTATTGCCTAAGTTCTTTGCCTTAGTCGACGCCTTGGAGTAAACGTAGGAGCAAACGTAGGTGAAAACGTAGGTTCTGGTTTTGGAACTGGAACAGAAACAGAAACAAAAACCGAAACCGAAACAGAAATGGAAGACGAAGACGAATACGAAGACGAAATCGGAATCGGAGTTGGAGTCGGAATTGCGAACAGAGAACAAAACCCTCTGTATTGACGCGTGCAGAGCTCTGATACCACTGTTGTCAGGATCTTGCTCATGCACATACAGCGATTATGAGTGCATAAAACACAGAAGAATAGAGACAATAAGAGACGAGACTGAACGCAGCATTGGGTGCAATCTCCCCCCATGCACTCTATTTCGACAGTCCACAGAGTGCATGTATTTATAGGAATTTTGATTACGTCAAAAAGAGTGGTTACATGAGGGCGGCTTCGAAAAGCAAACGTGAAACTAAAAGTTGGTAACTTTTACAAAAAGCCATTGCTTTGAATAACAGAAACTACGGTCTACAACGACCCTTATTCTAACCATTACTTTTCTAACAATAGAACCTTCTACGCAGGTTTATTTACAAACTAAATAATAATTATTCGGATTATTGATATCTGCCCTTTCACACCTTGCACGCTCCTCACGAACCTTCAGCTGCTATGTCAGAAACATCAGACACACATTAATACATTAATAATATAACACTTTAACAATTCATTGTTCAATAATATACAACAAAAATAGATTGTTTTCTGAGCTTTTCTGAAAAGTAACTAAATAAAGCATCAATATCTTCATGTGTATGTCCAACCGTAAGGAATCCAAGTTGCACCATATCAAATATCCCATCATTAGCAACTAACAAAGACAAATATGCAAAGACATAGCGATTCTTATTTTCTGAACCAGAATTATCAAGTTGCAAAAATAATGTTCTAGGTAATTCCTTGAATGAATTACTTTGATTTTCACATGTAATATTACATTGTGTTACATTGTCATATAAAATTTGCTCCTTTAATACATCCATATGATGATAAAGTGCATCAGGCCATAACAAAGAATCAAATAGACTCTTTGTGTAATTCATACCAGAACTCTTCAATCCCAAATCTCCATACAACTGACTATCTTTTTTTTCTACGTTTCTTAAACACATTGAAATAGATGCAATTGTGAAATTTGGATCACCGGCCCATAATCCTAAAGCAAAATGACCATAAGCACATTGTCCATGTCCATGAGTAAGCATTCCTCTTAAAGATATTGGTAATCTCTCAATGCCATTAAGAGATTTTGGAACTGGTCTAATCTGTGGTATAGCTATTTTACTTTGATCCATTTTATCATGAATAATGCATATATATTTATCTAGAAATATTCTGAGGAAACTCTCCAAGCATAATATAGATTTCTACAACTCATTTGACATAGCATATGAGATCTTCTTTGTGCTAAATATCTTGCACATTCTTCATGGTTTTTAGTAGATTGTAATTTTGCTTTTATTCCTGTACAAAAGTCACATTTGGAGAAGGTACTTGACTTTGATAAAGAAACTGTTCCAAATTCTGTATTCCACATTCTTGAAAATGTTGGTTGAGATAATTTTTTATATCCCAAACTCTCTAATGTCATGTTCACCTCTCGAAGAATATCCACTTGTTTATAATGTGATGGAAGCACTCTTTGTGTTTCACAAGAACCATCAGTACATGTTCTCAACTTCTGTGGCATTTGATCTGCATTGTTATCAATGAAATCATGTATCAAAGCTTTTGCTATTTCTACATGTTTGATACTTTTTCTAAGTATTCCATTATTCCCATGAATGGATACCTTTTGACCAAGTAGAAACTTTTCTCGTAGCCTATAAAATGAGCTCTTTCCAATACCATGAATTAAATACCATGCCTTGATGCATACTTCTTTTGCATCAAACATGAAATTAAAACTCAAGCGCTGACTTGAGTTCACACAGTTACCTTTGTAGACCATATTCATGCAATCCAATACATATTTGCATCTATCTGAATAGCATTGTCTCCAAAAATACTAGCTACTTGACAACATCTGTGTTCACAACAATCATGCATTGAAACCATCTGAATTCTCTCAAATGAGCATCTCTTATTTAGGAGCCAATGTAGTACTTTTTCTAACCTTGTGGATGTAACTTCTTTTTTTTTTGGTTCACTTCAAAATATCCACAGTTACTATTTTCCATATGAAAATCCTCTTGTTGATCTGATTCCATTCGAAGAGGAGAAACAACTTGTATATCATCAAAACAATGTTGAATATCAATAGCATGAGAATAATTCTTATCAACATCTACATCCTCAATACCATTGCAATTATCGTCATCGATGTTGTCATCGTCGATGTTGTATGATGACGTAAAGAAAAAATTTGGATTCTCTCTAGCTTCAAGATCCACATCCTCAATACCATTGCAATGATCATCTTCAATGTCATACAATGAGTTAAAGCCTAATTTTTGTATCATAGGCTCACCATCTTCTGTAATGATTTAGAGTATAGGCCAACTCACCAACTTCAAAGTTGAATCCCAAATCTTTGCAATTTATAGCATCCCATGGATTTACCAATAAAACAATAGCAATTGCATATCTTTCACACTTTTCATGATCCAACAAGATGACTCTCTTTCCTTTCCACTTTTCTCTTTCTTCAAGTTGATCAGATATGGTTTGCTTTGTTGCCATCTTGATTTTCCTGTAAAAAGAATAAATGAGAAATTATCAATGCTATTCAATTGATCATTCTTTCAATAATTATTGTAAAAATAATCAATCGAATTAAAACTAGAACACAGACATCATTTCCACAAAAAATAATCCATATTTGCATGTACAGACATTCACTAATTGGACTTAACTTTGAGTCTAGTCAAAAATCAAGGAAACTACAAGAATAAAAATCTCTAACTTCATTTTGATGCTAGCATGTTAAGAGGCACTCAAACCATCCCTGAAACGATGTTATGTATATCTTTGTATGCGTGTATTTTAGTGTGTACAGTAGTCAGTATTGTACACACTAAAAAATAATCCATATTTGCATATACAGACATTCACTAATTGGACTCAACTTTGAGTCTAGTCAAAAATCAAGGAAACTACAAGAATAAAAATCTCTAACTTCATTTTCATGCTAGCATGTTAAGAGGCACTCAAACCATCCCTGAAATGACGTTATGTATGTCTTTGTATGTGTGTATTTTAGTTTGTACAATACTGACTTGAGTTGAATAGAGGTTCCACTTTATGTTCGAAACTTACATTACTCAAAGTTGAATAGAGGAAAGTCTAACTCAAATTGAATATAGTCTCCATCTCTCTCTATCTCCAAGTTGAATTGAAACTCAAACTCAAGTTGAATCCTTTCTGACTCTCAAACTTAATTTTGAGCTTCTCAAATTCCAAATTGAATAGAGGCTCAAACTTAAGTTCGAGCCTTTCAAAATGCACATTGAATAGAGCTTCAAACTTGATTTTGAGCCTCTTCAACTCTAAGTTCAAGAGAGATTCAATTCTTATTGCTCGAAAAGCTAAGAGGCTCAAACTCATATCATCTAACTCAATAGACTGAAACTTGATATGGTTAAAAGGCTCGAACTTAAGTTCGAGCCTCATGCCTCATATTATATGAGACAACAGACTCAAAACTCATGGGCCATGTGAAAAAACTTGATATGATTCAAAGGCTCGAAGTTAAGTTCGACCCGGATATCTCTTGCAAGAGTTAAGAGGCTCGAACTTAAGATCGAGCATCTTTTGTTCATCTCTGAGAGGCTTAAACATTTCAGCTTTTGATCATCTTGCTATTCAAAGGTTCGAACTTAAGTTCAAGCCTATTAGCTCTTTTGGATGCATGAGTGAAAAGGCTACTTTCCAACAACTTTTGGAAAAGTTGAAAAAGTTTGAGCTTCATTTCATTTGCCATAACAGACTCAACTTGATATGATTCAGAGGCTTAGCCCTTGTGGATGCAAGAAGATATTAGTCCTCTTGAACCTAAATGGCTCAAATTTATATGATTTAGAGGCTTAGCTCTTGTAGATTTGATTTAAAAATATCAATCTATTTCTTGGAGAACCTGAGAGGCTTGAACTTAAGTTTGAGCCTCATATCATGTGACCAAACAATCTCAAACTTGATATGATTTAGAGGCTCCAAATTGAATACAGGCTCAAACTCTCTCGATCCAAGTTGAAATAAAATTCAAACTGAAGTTCATAGTTTGGATTTCAATCCTGTTTGATTTACAAACTTAAGTTTGGGTTTGTCAAACTGAAGTTTAATCCTCTCTGATTCTCAAAATTAAGTTCGAGCTTGTTAGATTCCAACTTGAATCGATTGAGTTCGAGCCCTTCAAACTGCACATTGAATAGAGGTTCAAGCTTAAGTTCAAACCTCTGTGACTCTACATTCAAGAGACATTCAATTTTAAACTCCAACGTGAATCGACATCCAAACCTAAGTTTCACCTTCAGTTAGTTCTTTTGGATGTAACAAAGTATTCAATGTAATAGGCTTGAACTTAAGTTCGAGCGTCTTTTATTAAAATTTCAAAATAGATTCAAGTTAAAAATACTATCCTGTTTGCTGGAAAAGCTTAGAGGCTCGAAATTAAGTTCGAGCCTCATTTGTAACTAAATAAAATGAGACTTGACATGATTCAAAGCAGTCCGAGCCTCATATTAAGTGACACAATATAAAATTCATGGGCGGACTCTACGTTCAATAGACATTCAATTTTAAACTCCAACTTCAATCGACATCCAAACCTAAGTTTCACCTTCAGTTAGTTCTTTTGAATGTAAGAGACTATTCAACGTAATAGGCTCAAACTTAAGTTCGAGCATCTTTTATTGAAATTTAAAAATAGATTCAAGTTAAAAATACTATCCTGTTTGCTGGAAAAGCTTAGAGGCTCGAACTTAAGTTCGAGCCTCATTTGTAACTAAACAAACTGAGACTTGACATGATTCAAAGCAGTCGGAGCATCATATTATGTGACACAACATAAAATTCATGGGCTCGAAGTTAAGTTTGAGTCTCATATCATGTGAAGACTCAAACTTGATATGATTCTAAAGGTGTGAACTTAAGTTCGAGCCTCTTAAATCTTTTAGATTCATGAGTTAAGAGGCTCGAACTTAAGTTCTAGCAACCTTTGGAAAAGCTGAAAAAGTCTGAGTTTCATAACTCAACTCATATGATTTAGAGGCTTAGTATTTGTAGATGCAAGAAGATTTGAGTTATAAATATTAGTGTTTTTACCAGAAAACTTGAGATACTCGAACTTAAGTTGAAGCCTGTTTTTGCCAGAAAACTTGAGAGGCTCGAACTTAAGTTGGAGCCTCATATCATGTGAGCCAACGATTCCAAACTTGATATGACTCATGGGCTCGAACTTGAGTTCGAATCTGTAAGTCCTTTTGGATCCAAGAGAGTATTGAACTTAACATTCTCAAACTTAAGTTTTAGCCTTTCTCACTCTTAGTTGAATAAAGACTCGAACTTAAATTCGAGCATGAGATTCAAACTTAAGTTCAGCCTCTTTGATTCCAACGTCAATAGAATCTTAAACTCCAACTTGAATCAATATCCAAACTTAAGTTTAGCTTCACCAACTTGAAGTTGAATAGAGGTTTCCATTATAAATTTGAACTTATCGTAATTAGAGTTGAACAGAGGCTCAAAACTTAAGTGCGACTCCAAATTGTATAAAGGCTCAAACCCCAAAGTTAAATAGAGGCTCAAACTAAATTGCCTCAAAGCTCAAATAGCATATATATTATACATATATAAATGTTGTTATGCATATCTTTACGTTTGTGTATTTTTTTGTATACAATAGGCTCCAAATTAAATATAGGCTCCAACTCTCTGTATTACCAAGTGAAATTGAAACTCAAACTTAAGTTCAATCTTCTTAGAATCTGAAACTTAAGTTTTCGCTTCTCGAATTTGAACTTGATTAGAGGCTCAAAATTACGTTCGAGCTTCTTAGATTCCAATTTGAATAGAAGAGAGTGCTATACTTATTAGATTTGAGTTAAAAATACTCTTCTTTTCCCTGGAAAAACTGAGAGGCTCAAACTTAAATTGGAGCCTCATATCATCTAAACCCTAAATACTCTTCTTTTCATTGGAAAAACTGAGAGGCTCAAACTTAAGTTCCTATAATGTAACCTAACAAACCGCTTGAAATGATTCAAAATGTTGAACTTGAGTTCGAGCCTCATATTATGTGACGTAACAATATCAAAATTCAGAGGCTCGAACTTAAGTTCGAGCCTCATATCATATTTAGAGGCTCGAACTTAAGTTTGAGCTTCTCAACTTAAAAAGTTGTAACTTAAGTTGGAGGATCTTTTGTTCAAATTTCAAAATAGATTTGAGTTAAAAATACTCTCTTTTTGTTGGAAAAGTTGAGACGCTCAAACTAAAGTTAGTATCATGTAACTCAACAGGCTGCTTGATATGATTCAAAACCTCGAACTTAAGTTCGAGCCTCACATCATGTGACACAACAAAATCAAAATTTAGAGGCTCAAACTTAAGTTCGAGCCTTAAGTATATTTAAAGGCTCAAACTTAAGTTTGAGCCTCTCATATATATAGCAGGATACAAATGGGAACCGATATAACATTGAATTGAGGACTTCATTTCATGAGCTAAAGGTGACTTCCCATATACAAATGAATAGTGTATTAGGTCGCGAATATAATTCACTTCATGCAACTTCCATGTGAGAATTGGAACTTCTCAAAGTAGTGAAACCAGCAATTTTTACACAAGTGCTGTAATGTCCTTCTATGCCTCCTTTTGCACCAGTCGTGGCTTCCAAATAGAGTACGAGCGAACTAAAAACTCTAGTGAAGGTCAAGGACCTATGCCGAGGTTTGTACATGCACACACTCTATCAATAAGAGCTTGCATCGATGTAGATATAGATGCACAAGGTTGGTAGTGGCTGAAATTTGACCCTTCTGGCTCGAGCAACATGTATAGTATACATATATAAATGTTGCTATGTATATTTTTCTATGTGTGTATTTTTGTGTGTACAGTACACACAAAAGTTATAGCTTCATTGACTTCAAGTTGAATAGAGGTTTCACTCTAAACTTCAACTTATGTTACTCAAAGTTGAATAGAAACACAAACTTAATTTGAACTCAAAATTGAATACAAGTTCCAACTCTCTCTATTTCCAAGTTAAATTGAAACTCAAACTCAAGTTCAATCCTCTCTGACGCTCAAACTTAAGTTTCGACTTCTCGAATTTGAACTTGATCAGAGGCTCAAACTTAAGTTCGAGCTTCTTAGATCCCAACTTGAATAGAGGAGAGTCTTCAACTTAACAGGCTCAAACCTAAGTTAGAGCGTATTTTGTTCAAATTTCAAAATAAATTTGAGTTAAAAATACTCTTCTTTTCCCTAGAAAACCGAGAGACTCATACTTAAGTTCAAACCTCATATCAAAATTCAGAGGCTCAAACTTAAGTTCGAGCCTTATATATATTTAAAGGCTCGAACTTAAGTTTCAGCCTCTCATATATAGCAAGATACAAACAAGAACCGATGTAACTTTGAATTGAGGACTTCATTTCAGGAGCTAAAGGTGGCTTCCCATAGACAAATGAATAGTATATTAGGTCACGAAACATCTTCAATGTGAGAATTGAAACTTCTCAAAGTAGTGAAATCAGTCATTTTTGCACAAGTGATGTAATGTCCTCCTATGCCTCCTTTTGCACCTGCTATGTATATCTTTCTATGTGTGTATTTTTGTGTGTACAGTACACACAAAAGTTATAGCTTCATTGACTTCAAGTTGAATCGAGGTTTCACTGTAAATTTGAATTTATGTTACTCAAAGTTGAATAGAAAGACAAATTAATTTGGACTCAAAATTTGAATACAAGCTCCAACTCTCTCTATTTCCAGAATCCAAGTTAAATTGAAACTCAAACTCAAGTTCATTCCTCTCTAACTCTCAAACTTAAGTTTGGACTTCTTGAATTTGAACTTGATCAGAGGCTGAGACTTAAGTTCAAGCTTGTTAGATCCCAACTTGAATAGAGGAGAGTGTTCAACTAAACAAGGTCGAACTTAAGTTTGAGAGTCTTTTGCTCAAATTTCAAATTAAATTTGAGTTAAACATTCGAGCGCCTTTTTCGTTGGAAAAGCTGAGAGGGTCAAACTTAAGTTCGTATCATATAACCCAATAGACTGCTTAATATGATTCAAAATCTTGAACTTAAATTCGAGCCTCATATTATGTGACAAAACAAAATCAAAATTCAGAGCCTCAAAGTTAAGTTCGAGGCTCATATCACATTTAGAGGCTCGAACTTAAGTTTGAGCCTCATATCATATTTAGAGGCTCGAACTTAAGTTTGAGCCTTTCAATTTAAAAGGCTAAAACTTAAGTTCGAGCGTCTTTTCTTCAAATTTCAAAATAAATTTGAGTTAAAAGTACTCGTATTTTCATTTGAAAAGTTGAGAGGCTCAAGCTTAAGTTCATGTCATATAACTCAACAAACTACTTGATATGATTCAAAAGCTCGAACTTAAGTTGGAGCCTCATATATTGTGACACAACAAAATCTAAATTCAGAGGTTCGAAGTTAAGTTCCAACCTGATATCATATTTAAAGGCTCAAAGTTAAGTTTGAGCCTCTCATATATACAGCAGGATGAAAACAGAAACCCATGTAACTTTGAATTGAGGACTTCATTTCGCACGCTAAAGGTGGCTTCCCATAGACAAATGAATAGTGTATTAGGTCCCGAATATAATTCACTTCATTCAACTTCCATGTGAGAATTGGAACTTCTCATAATAGTGCAACCAGCAATTTTTACACAAGTGCTATAATGTCCTCCTATGCCTCCTTTTGCACTAGTCGTGGCTTCCAAACAGAGTTACGAGCAAACTAAAAACTCTAGTGAAGGTCAAGGACCTATGCCGAGGTTCATGTACATGCACACACTCTACCAACAGGAGCTGGCATAGATACAGACATAGATGCACAAAGTTGATACTGGCTGAAATTTGACCCTTCTGGCTCAAACAACATATATAGTATACATACATAAATGCTACTATGTATATCTTTCTATTTGTGTATTTTTGTGTATACAGTACACACAGCTTCACTAACTTCAAGTTGAATAAAGGTTTCACTCTAAATTTGAATTTATGCTACTCAAAGTTAAATAGAAACTCAAACTTAATTTGGACTCCAAATTGAATACATGTTAGGGACTCTCTCTATTTCCAAGTTAAATTGAAACTCAAACTCAAGTTTAATCCTCTCAAACTTAAGTTTCGTTTCAACTTCACGAATTTGAACTTGATCAAAGAATCAAACTTAAGTTCGAGCTTCTTAGATCCCAACTTGAATAGAGAAGA
>CM035427.1:42917758-42920258 GCA_020310875.1 Ceratopteris richardii
GAGCTTCTTAGATTCCAATTTGAATAGAAGAGAGTGCTCAACTTATTAGATTTGAGTTAAAAATACTCTTCTTTTTCTTGGAAAAACTGAGAGGCTCAAACTTAAATTCGAGCCTCATATCATCTAAACCCTAAATACTCTTCTTTTCATTCGAAAAGCTGAGAGGCTCAAACTTAAGTTCGTATCATGTAACCTAACAAAACGCTTGAAATGATTCAAAATCTTGAACTTAAGTTCGACCCTCATACTATTTGACGTAACAATATCAAAATTCAGAGGCTCGAACTTAAGTTCGAGCCTCATATCATATTTAGAGGCTCGAACTTAAGTTTGAGCTTCTCAACTTAAAAAGTTGTAACTTAAGTTCGAGGATCTTTTGTTCAAATTTCAAAATAGATTTGACTTAAAAATATTCTCTTTTCGTTGGAAAAGTTGAGAGGCTCAAACTTAAGTTAGTATCATGCAACTCAACAGGCTGCTTGATATGATTCAAAAGCTGGAACCTAAGTTCGAGCCTCACATCATGTGACACAACAAAATCAGAATTTAGAGGCTCAAACTTAAGTTCGAGCCTTAAGTATATTTAAAGGCTCGAACTTAAGTTTGAGCCTCTCATATATATAGCAGGATACAAATGGGAACCGATATAACATTGAATTGAGGACTTCATTTCATGAGCTAAAGGTGGCTTCCCATATACAAATGAATAGTGTGTTAGGTCGCGAATATAATTCACTTCATGCAACTTCCATGTGAGAATTGGAACTTCTCAAAGTAGTGAAACCAGCAATTTTTACACAAGTGCTGTAATGTCCTTCTATGCCTCCTTTTGCACGAGTCGTGGCTTCCAAATAGAGTACGAGCGAACTAAAAACTCTAGTGAAGGTCAAGGACCTATGCCGAGGTTTGTACATGCACACACTCTATCAATAAGAGCTCACATCGATGCAGATATAGATGCACAAAGTTGGTAGTGGCTGAAATTTGACCCTTCTGGCTCGAGCAACATGCATAGTATACATATATAAATGTTTCTATGTATATTTCTCTATGTGTGTATTTTTGTGTGTACAGTACACACAAAAGTTATAGCTTCATTGACTTCAAGTTGAATAGAGGTTTCACTCTAAACTTCAACTTATGTTACTCAAAGTTGAATAGAAACACAAACTTAATTTGAACTCCAAATTGAATACAAGTTCCAACTCTCTCTATTTCCAAGTTAAATTGAAACTCAAACTCAAGTTCAATCCTCTCTGAGGCTCAAACTTAAGTTTCGACTTCTCGAATTTGAACTTGATCAGAGGCTCAAACTTAAGTTCGAGCTTCTTAGATCCCAACTTGAATAGAGGAGAGTCTTCAACTTAACAGGCTCAAACCTAAGTTAGAGCGTATTTTGTTCAAATTTCAAAATAAATTTGAGTTAAAAATACTCTTCTTTTCCCTAGAAAACTGAGAGACTCATACTTAAGTTCAAACCTTATATCAAAATTCAGAGGCTCGAACTTAAGTTCGAGCCTTATATATATTTAAAGGCTCGAACTTAAGTTTCAGCCTCTCATATATAGCAAGATACAAACAAGAACCGATGTAACTTTGAATTGAGGACTTCATTTCGGGAGCTAAATGTGGCTTCCCATAGACAAATGAATAGTATATTAGGTCACGAAACAATTTCAATGTGAGAATTGGAACTTCTCATAGTAGTGAAATCAGTCATTTTTGCACAAGTGATATAATGTCCTCCTATGCCTCCTTTTGCACCTACTATATATATCTTTCTATGTGTGTCTTTTTGTGTGTACAGTACACACAAAAGTTATAGCTTCGTTGACTTCAAGTTGAATCAAGGTTTCACTGTAAATTTGAATTTATGTTACTCAAAGTTGAATAGAAACACAAATTAATTTGGACTCAAAATTGAATACAGGCTCCAACTCTCTCTATTTCCAGAATCCAAGTTAAATTGAAACTCAAACTCAAGTTCCTTCCTCTCTAACTCTCAAACTTAAGTTTCGACTTCTTGAATTTGAACTTGATCAGAGGCTCAGACTTAAGTTCAAGCTTCTTAGATCCCAACTTGAATAGAGGAGAGTGTTCAACTAAACAGGGTCAAACTTAAGTTTGAGAGTCTTTTGCTCAAATTTCAAATTAATTTTGAGTTAAAAACTCGAGTGCCTTTTTCGTTGGAAAAGCTGAGAGGCTCAAACTAAGTTCGTATCATATAATCCAATAGACTGCTTAATATGATTCAAAGTCTTGAACTTAAATTCGAGCCTCATATTATGTGACAAAACAAAATCAAAATTTAGAGCCTCAAAGTTAAGTTCAAGGCTCATATCATATTTAGAGGCTCGAACTTAAGTTTGAGCCTCATATCATATTTAGAGGATCGAACTTAAGTTTGAGCCTCTCAATTTAAAAGGCTAAAACTTAACTTCGAGCATCTTTTGTTCAAATTTCAAAATAAATTTGAGTTAAAAATATTCGTCTTTTCATT
>CM035427.1:42937758-42940258 GCA_020310875.1 Ceratopteris richardii
TGTGATACAAATATGATATGCATAGGGAGGCGCGGCTCGATGGTATCACAACCCTCTAAATGCCTGGAGTGGGTATAGGATATAATGCATCGGTGGGTAAGGCATCATGGCGATCCTCAAAATGCTCTGAATGTCCAGATCGACAGGGGTGCGCTGCTGACGTCTCCGTATCTCCATGTCATGGCGTGCATGAATCACCTGAATCTCTCTCTCGTGTGGACGGGCTCTCCGGAGTGGGGGTCTCGGTCGTCGACGCTATCGTCTAAGCTCCTTTGCTCTGTGTAATGTGACAGCCCGCATTGAGTTGGGTCCTTGAGTGGTTGTGGGTCTGGAAAAATCTGTAATATAAGTCTGAGGGGGGGGGATAGGTGTATCTCGGTCTGATGCTGGAAGAGTGATGTACGACGGTGCTGGAGCTCTACTAGGAAATGACCTAGAGGGCGCTAGTCCTCTGTCCCCAATAAAGCCCTCATCTCTCTGCCCCCCCCTGAAGAGCTGTGGGTAGCGATCTCTGATGTCCTCATATTCCTGGCATCTACATGTGTAGTGCTCCTCGTCCTGCACCTCCTCTCTACATATCCTGCATAATCTCTCGTCCCTCGGGGTATGTCGCTCGCCCAACCTCAATCTTGAGCTGGCGTGATGATACTCTAAGCTGCCCAATGGCCACTCTCTCAGCTGGTGCCATGTATGTATCCATGTATCTACTCTCTCCATGTATCGTGTATGTATACACTACAGTATACACACACACACACACACACACACACACACATATATATATATATATATATATATATATATATATATATATATATATATATATATATATATATATATACACACTGCTGTTTATATATGTATGTATTTATGTATGTTTGCTTCTACTAATGAATGAGGAGTGCTCATTCTAGCATGTTCAGAGCCTAAACCCATATATAGTTGCTTCTTCATTTCTCAATCATGCACCCAAAATAAGTTACACCCCTATTTATGGATCACCTTAGCGTATATAATCCTAGGTCATCCCAAGAGTAAATAAAATACTCCTAATAGGAGAGGGAGTCTTAAGACCACGAATTTCAAGGTGAACTAAGATCTCCGCATCATCAATACCACTCTCTCCACTATTTTGATAAGCTTTACCTTATTTTCCTCTATCATGGTAACCATGAATCATGCTTCTCAAGATGGTGGAATTTTAGCTTCCATTCTATTGCTTTAGGCATTAGATTGATCTATGATCCACCATCTATGATGGGTGCTGTGATATCTTTCCTTACTATCTTCATAGCTACTGGTATACTAGAATAGTTGGTTAGAGGGACAGTGCTGTTTATATATGTATGTAATATATATGTATTATATATATATATATATATATATATATATATATATATATATATATATATATATATATATATATATATATATATATATATATATATATATATATATATATATATTCATTGTTGTATATATGTATGTGTGCATGTATGTATGTATGGCATACTCGGCACCACCTCTGCTCTCGAGGGACTCCTTTAGCCTTACCTCTCTCGATCTCGAGCTGATGTGATGAAACTCGAAGCTGCTCAATGAAGTGTGCTATGTATATATATATACACACACACATAGCAGTCACTACAACATATGAGGGGCATACCGACGTTGCCCATACCGACGGTTACCCCTCTATGTTGGTATGACCGTTAAAAATGCTTTAAAACCCACGGATGTAATACCGACGGTCATTTAATCTTCAGTATAGGCGGCGTTGGTATGATCACCGGTATAGGCGTCGGTACCTTACTGTAAGTTACCAACGCTTATACCGACGCGTATACCGACGCTTATACCGAGGTAACTTTTAACCGGGCCCGAGAGCAAAAATTCGACATCTGCTTGAATTTTGAATCAAAGTTTGCTACTGTCAAGTTTGCGCACGTGAACTACATTCCGAACCTATGGTGTACATACATCTCTCTCTTTCTCTCTCTTTCTCTCTCTTTCTCTCTCTTTCTCTCTCTTTCTCTCTCTCTCTCTCTTTCTCTACATCTCTGTTTCTCTAGATCTGAAATTTTGGTAGTAACTGCACATATTGTAGCACCCTTTCTCTTTCTTTGTGTTTTTCCTTTTCTAATTTCTCTTCTCTTTTGTTTTGCAGGAGCTTTTTGGCATCAAATCTTTGGAATTTGACAAAGGGCAACATTAAGTGGACCTTGATGACAAAGCTCCAAACAATTCCATCGATGTAAGTGATTGTTTTCTTTTAGATTGATATAGAGTGAGATAGAGAGAGAGATGAAAGGAAGAGAGAGATATAGACACACACAGATACATACATACATGCATATTACATACAAACATGCATATTACATACACACATGCATATTAGATACACACATGCATATATATACACACACATATTCAATCTCATACTCACATACATACATACATGTATACACACATATACATACACACATGTACACACACACAT